>JAHXMU010020706.1:0-47486 GCA_019455685.1 Philornis downsi
GGCGACTAAATTTCCAGGAAGCGGCGCAGCGAACAACATATCCCCCCGCCACCCCGCGCCGCGCGTTACCGAGAAATTGAAGAATTAAATCGCCAACACTCATATGACCCACCCTGTACATTAGGATGGTTACAAGACATATGAGAAAAATTCTTGTCATACTATTTACCGGAGAAGCTTTCTAAAAGGTCCTAACAGGCTGTTAAATGTGATTGACAAGTTTTAAGTCAACCTGATAAGACAATAATTTTGGTTACAAACTGCTGTTTTTCTTAAGTTATATTACAATGAGAAAGGGCTTAATATTATCAAGTTGGGCTAATAATTGACATATTAGATTTGCTATCCTATTGGTGTCTTTTAGTGGGGTCCTCAAATAGAAAAACAATAATTAATTTGTCACTTCCATTCTAGCACATATCTTTAAACACGAGCAAACTTTTCACTGATTTAATGTAAAGTTAATTGACAGGAATTTTTCAATTTTTTCTTAGTCTTTAAAAGATAGCGTATTAAATTGTATAATTTAGGATGCTAGATGTTGCTTTTGAACGTTTTTTTTTCTAAATACATTCGTCCACATACGGTTCTTAGTATCACTCAAGTTTATATAAAATAAAATATTTAATCACAAACGTGACTTAAAAGGAATATTTAGAAGAACAACTTTGCAGTTATGCCGATCAAAGCATTCACTCCCTTCATCCGCGCTGTTGACAGCACGGCAGAAGTCGCAAACTCGATAAATAAGGGCAAGACGGTATTTCTGACACGCCCAAATGGCAAAATAGGACGAAATCGGTCGAATGAGAAAAAACATTCCCATCTAAATCAAACTGTGGTATTTTCAGTATTTTCCTTTTTTCCTTTTTGTTCAAAATATTTCATTATTAATATTTATGAATAAATATTAATTAAAAGCAATATTTTGTCGAATTTAATTAACGCCGCAAAGAACCTTGCCAGCTTATAAACACTTTAAGATCTTAAACAACAATACGAATTTTCACTTCAAAACGGTCAGGTCAATATGTTACATAGTCAATACGAGTATATTATCGGGCGATGAGGTATTACATAGTCCATTATGCAATTTTTCGCAAGAGTCACAATTGGGAGAAATTGATCCAGTAAGAAATAAGAACTAAATCTAACTTTTGAAAGAGATCCTTTCTCAGACTTTTACCAATATTTTTGTAATCTATTCGTTAATAAAAATCTATCTGTGGGTGGTGAATTGGTTATAGGGGAAGAACACAATTTCAGGAAATCGATAAACTTGTGTGGGTGTAACCAAAAGAAAAGAGTCGGTATAGCTCATTCACAATACCAACTGCAACCTGGCTAAATATGAGGCTGCGACAAGTTTTAAGAATTATCATAGAGAGTGTCTATCAGTCAGCTAGCCAGACAAGTGGATATCGATCCAGACCGATCCAAAAAACTATGAAAATCATTTGGTCAAAAGACACACGGTGCTATAGATGCTTCCCTCTGGATGTTGCATTTTTATACCTTCCCCTGGAGAAATGGAAATATATATCATTAGATACGACAAAGCACCTACTAACACCCAGAAGGAAGTGTTTAAAATGTAAGTACTTCCCAACATTTTCGCAGATCGTAGTCGAGGCTTATAAATAGATTATATCGGCCGATCCTTTCTGGTAGCACCCATACAAGTTGACTAATTTTCTGAAGTACAATTTTTTTTTCCAATAACTCCTCATCCGTAGCCTGCAGCAAGCTATGCTTTGGTCCATTGCTTTGTATCATAATTCCGCGTAAAATTTAAAAAAAAAACCGATTAACTCCACTTCTTTCGGCACCTCCCATACAAATGATCGATATCACACAAATATTCTTATTTTCATGATCTTTTTCGTAGTCACACTAAAGTTAATATAATTTGGTACGCAATTCAGACAGATCACTTTGCCTCCACCCTTTCCGGTACCTTCCATACAAATTAAGGAATTTTTCGTAAAAATTGGTCAAGTAACAACGCCCCTTTGAGTATGTTCCATACAAATGGACGACATATATTCTTACCTCAATATCATCCAATAGGTTGTTCCCCAATTCGGAAAAATTCGTCATATATCATGCGATTGATTATCTAAGTTCTAAGGATGAAAATGGGCAATGTTGCCACCCTTATTCAGGTATCGCTCATGCAAGTTGAGAAATTTACCGAAACATGATTTTCTATCGTAATCATTAATTCAAAAAATGTGACGAAATCGACCGGATTACCTCGCCCTCCTAAATAAATTACCTTATTTTACATATATATTTCCAGATTTATATTTTTCATTCAATTGCACTGTATAGGTAGTATGTTCAGTATAATTGAGCTCGCATCAGGCATTTTGTACTGTAAAACAAAAAATATACAGCATTGCCACGCCTTATAGTACTACACATGCAAATTGACCCATATAGCAAAGATCGGTGTTCCTCCCACATTTCCAAAACGAAGGGCTTCAGAAAGTTACAATTTTACTTTCTTATTGTACTTTAATTGCAAGCACACAAAAGGACGTTAGGTGAAGAATTGCGTAAGTTCAGTTCAAATAATATATACAGGGTGGCGCACCAATTATGCTACAATAACTTTTTTTAGTCAATGTATTTCATTTAATTTTTTTTATTATATAGAAAATTCAATTTTATTTTATATAACTAATTGATGTTGAAGATGATAGACCGTAAATGGCCTACATGCTCATTCACACATATGCGACACCTGATCAAAAATTAATTTATTGCGTACTGAAAGGTTGAAGTCGTGATCGCCTCAATTATTGTTTGATTGATCTGCTTCAATTCCGTGGTTTCGTTTTGTACACCTCCTGCTTGACATAACCCCATAAAAAAATCTGATGCAAACACCTTGGGGACCAGTGGAAAGTGCAATTTCTGGACATTAATTTGTTTATGAATTTTCGTTGGTGCTGTATAATCTATACAATCGGTCTGGCTATGAGCGCATGTACTCCACCTTGCTGGAATCAACTGCTGCTGAAATGGATACGTCTTCGGCGCAGTTCTGGCTAAAAACTCCTTCAACGTCTTCAAATAACAGCTCCCATTGACATTGTGTTTGCAGCACGATTCGTGCGTTATCCTGTACTTTCATTCCTTAAGGTGAATATATAAATACGAATTTGTGCAGGAAAAGGGCAAATTCGATATATTGTATAAAGGCAAATTTGCTTTTAGTAACTCCACTTATTTTGCGCTCACTAAACTTTGGATCGCAATGTCTGATGGCTGCTTAGGCAACAATACGAAGGTTTTCTAACTTTGCTCCTGTTCATATTTTGTAGTTTTAGCATGAACAGGAAAAATTTCTTAAATTGAGTTCCGGGTTTGGCATTAAGCATCAGGACCCTCCTAATGAGCCTAAATACTGATGGCTATAATCCCATGAACCATAAGAAGCTCTCCTTTGTCCTGTCAATTAGATGGAAATTCATCTCCTTGATGGAGGTGTAGCTGTCCATCTTCAATAAAGTTTTAATAACATAGGAGTTAAATGTTGTTACTTATTTCATAGCAAGATGTTGGTGCTACGAAAGGGATTACTACGGGTATACGATTATATGACTATAATAAATGTCAATTTCCTTATGTCTGTTTTCGCAATAACTTATCAATAAAGCGATTTTCTTCGTTATTCTACAGGCATTGTATTAGTTTCACTGTCCTTTTGAGGATTTTGGTAGTGGCATCCGGTTTGACATGTGACAATGACGTGCTGTCGTTGCTATCCAACTGCTTTCACCTCAACAGGATTTTAGGCTACGAACGGCTGCGGCTGGTTGCAAATCGAGCCACCGTCTGTCTGAATATCAGATATTAGCGATGTAGCCGACATTTTGTTGCTGCTGCTACTGCTGCTGTTTGTTCAGCAATTGCCCTACGAGGGGGCGTTGTGCTCGATACGCCCCCCAAATGACTCGGTTTTTACCTTTTAATGATTTTTAATAGATTTTGTGTGTTCCAGTGCTCACTGCAGTGGATGGTTAAAAACAAAAGCGAAATTTCGCATAAAATTTAATTTCCCTTCTGATCCTATAACCAGACTGCATACACATATGCAGGATATAAATTAAAGAAATTCTCTGCCGAGGGAAAAAAAACAACTCAGCAACAACACATTCTCTTGCATACGTAGTAGTTATTATTGTTTTAGAGCACATGCACCCATACACACATGCACGCACACACACACATGTCCTTGCATTTCCTATACCCACATTAGAACAAATGAAAATCAGCAGCTTTGCGTATTTGGTTGTTTATAACACTGCTGCCACTGGGCGTTCACTTTTAGCTCGAGCATACCTTCTGCTGCTGCCTACCAGCCAGCCTCCAGGACCAGCCTCTAACTTAACAACAGAACAGAAACCAATATGTGAGCGAATGCAAAATAAAAAGGATATTAGCAAAAGTGTTGCCCTGTTGTTAGGCCTGATACTGAGGCTGATGCCTCTAAAAACGCACAAATGTCGCCTTTTGTGACAGTCCACCGATTTCTTTCTTCGCTATACTGTGGAACGTGCTTAAAATACACTCAACACTCCCATATTCATATTTATATTCAATTGATAAAACAAAGAGGAAATTTTTCCATTTGTTTCATTTGTGTTAACGCCTCCCCAATATGAGCATTAAATGTAGTATTTTATAAGATCATCATCGTCGTCATCTCCTGTTATCCCGATTATTGTGTGGGCAGTTGTTTTTAGGACCAAATATGATAAGTGTGATTTCATTATTATCCCATTCAATTGAAAAACTGAGGGAAAAAAAGTAAATGAAATTCAATTTTAAAAACGGATTTACTGCCGGGCTAACATATTAACAACTGCATGTGGGTGGAGTTTTAAGCGATCGAACAATTGGCTTATCGAGAACAGTTTCTAACGAATTTATGTTCGTGATGTTTGTGGTCAATCGGACGTAACAGGGAATTATGGAGGGGTTTAAGGCAAATTGCATTTGTTTGAATGCCAAATTGAGTAGATGTTTATTTGTTCTAATACAGCAAAGTGGATAACAACAGATTACAGTGAAAATCATTTAAGAAGATTTGTATTTTAGAGATTATGGGGTAATTTTTAGTAAATTAAAGGCAAAAACATAAAAGCATTTCAGTTCAAAGAAGCGAGAATGAAACTAACAGAGCAATAAGATCTAGGAAATTCATAGCTCAGTAACTCATAAATAATGAACTTTTCCTTTATAATGTCTTGTAAAATAATGAAATGCCTTAAAAAATATATATTATAAATATGTGATGACTTTCAACATTTTCTTCTAATCGAGTATTACAAGAATATGTTGAAAAAATTCGAAATCCGTTCTACTCGGATTTCTTTGCTGGTATATAAATTCATTGGCCCCACAGCACAGTAACTGATGCCCAATGGAAAAAATGGACAAATAAAGAGCGGTAGATAACAAATTAAATTTTCGTGCTAATTCATACGGGGACTAACAATAGTCCGCTTAGCAGAAAAAACACGTGCACTTAACAAAAAAGCCTGCAGTGAATTAAAATCATGCTTAGAATAACCCAGTAAGAAAGTGGAGGTCATTCAAAAATAATCGCATTTTCACTGCTTCCAAAGAGGCAATCCTTGCACATATTTATCGCTTCCAACGAAGCAGTTTTGAACCACTTCCAAAAGCATCGTAGCGAAGTGCTTAAGGAAAAGGTTCTATTCTCATTTATGATTCCAAACAATTAAAGCAAAATATGTTTGAATAAATTACTCTAAAAACTATTTTTAAAGAACATAATACGCTCCGAGGAAGTAATTTTTTATACCCTTTTAAAGTTTTTTGGAAACAATTTAGTTACCCTCCTTTATATGATGGCCGATATGCTAAGATTGTCATTCTATTTGCAAACTTACTGCAAATGTGGTAATTTAAACGATGAAGCTCATTTGTCACTTGGTAGTTACGTCAACAAGCAAAATTGATGCATGTGGGCCATTGCATCCGGAAAAAGTGACTGTTTGGTGCGCATTATGGTCAGGAGGTGTCATTGAACCATTTGAACGCTTGATGAACCTCAAAAGGATTCACCAATCCACAGGTGGTCATTTAAATGACGTTGTATTTCGTATCATACATAGTGGCAACGTCTAAGCATTATAATGCGTTAAAACTTTCATCGAAATCATAGCTTTATGTGTGTTACTTTACTTTTGAAACCGAAAAATGGATAATCCTATATTCGGTGGCCCTTGTTTGGCGATATTTTGTGTCGCCTAAATATATATGTAGACCTAAACATATCCGTCCATTCTTCTATCCATCCGGCAATCTGTGAAAAGCACGATAGAGGTCGCGCCGGTTGAGTTACGAATCTAAGGTTTGGCACAAATATGTCTTATGCTCAAAAGCGGGCTAAATTCGAAATTGGGCAAAATTGGCCCGGTACAAAAAACTTGCCCATAAAAAAACTGAATCCATATAAAAAATGGGAATTTTTCTGAAATTTAAAAAAAAACTCACAAAAAATGGCCATTTTCTATGAAGAAGGTTTTTCGAACACGCTCACTTATCTGGCATCGGGCCTCGACATAACATCCTCTATACTGTAGGCCACAGGGGAAGTGAATCAGCGAAATCAGTCCAGTGGAGAAAAACTGGTCCATACAAGGAAGAAGTACAGCTTTGGAATTATCTACATTTTTAGAAAATTTTCAACATTTATACGATTTATTCATTAAGCTAAAACTGTACATGTAGCTAATAGATAACTGGTACAAGCTGTGCATGCAACTAATAGATAATTAGAAGGGTCATACTAGCTCATAAAATTTCTTAAGAGACCGCCCTAACAGAGGCCGTAGTTTTTGAAAAATATTAAATATATGAATTTTTAGTGGAAAAGCGATAAAAGTTAATATACATTATATGTACTCGATAAGACCATTTTTGACACAACTACTTATCTGATGATGAATCGGTATTGTCCACGAGTATCACATTGGCAAACTGGTCCTATTGGAAAAACTTGCCCGAGCGAATTCCAACTTTTGAAAAATTATTATTTTTCAGAATTTTTCTAATATTATTACCATTTATTCTTCAACTAAAAGTTATATGCGGTAGTGTTTGGTGGACGTGAGGAGGAACCATCCCAATTTATACTTTAGTGTAAGGGAATGGCTTAACTATATTATTAATTAAAGTAAGTTATTATGGAAAGAAGCCGTTTTGGACATGTCCGCTGAAGATGAGTCAGTAATCCGCCCATTACTCTCTGAATCGGAAACCATTGTGGTTATATAAGGTGGTTCAATCCAGACGATCTTATGACGCCTTTCAAACTATGCACCTGTTCACTTGTTTGAAAATCTTTACACCATAATTGATCAATGTCAATTGAGAATTACGGTTGTATTTCTTATTTCCCTCCCCTGAATACACAAGAAGATTATGTTTTTCTTAAGTAGTTTGGATTACTGTGCAAATTCTCCGTTAATTTCTTCACTTCTTTATCTTCTGATCGATTTTACTGCAAACGCTATGCTAAGTGTAGGGTATCAACAAATGGGCTGTGCAACAGAGTAAGTAGTAGCACTTGTTACAAACAAGTGGTGCTTAAAGAGTAACAACAGAAGTCGTCCAACAAGATCATCTTCATTTGCCATTCGGCGGACTACTCCATCCGTTGAAATTGCAATTCCAAGTAACCAGTTTCGCGGTGCCCCTGTATGAGTGAGAGTTTCTTTTTTTAATTTTGTGATGATGGTGATGAGGACGATGACGATAACGATGACGACGACGACAACAGCAACTTCGATGAGGACGATAATGATGATGATGATGGTTGCAATAATAGTGGCATTGCATGATTGCAACAACAAAAAAAAAAAAATGCGCCATTATTTGGAGAGTGCAAAATTAGAGAAAATTAAATTGTTTATGGAAAGCAAAAGAAAAAAAGTATGTTGCACCAACTAAACAACAACAAGACCAATGTTATGTTAACCTAACATGCCTCACAGCATATGTAACACATGCGGCACCACGACTATTTGGTTGTATTGCAACATTTACTTGCAGCCAATTTCGAGCAACAACGAGAACGGAAAACGCATTAGTGTTGGCGGCCATTGTGGTGCTTCTTGCATTCCACACTCCAATTTTTGGCGTTGGTTAAAGTTATTTTGCTTTACCGGCATTGGACGGTTGGTGGCGATGATGAGTCCGCTTTGTAGTTATTTTGTTGGTTTTTTGCAGTGGTTATGGCTCTGGACATAGCGATGGCGACGGCAGTGGCGATAGCGTGCCACAAGGTAATCAAGCTGTATTAAGGCGTATTTGTAGACTGTTGCCAGTTTTTGACTTTTCCATGTTGAATCTCTCGTTCTTGCTTTTAAACGTGTGATTCGCTAAAGCCTTTGCCACGATTCTGTTCCTTTTTGCATTTCCTCTGCTGTGAGTGTTTCTTTTTTTTTCTTGTTCTGTGATATTTAACATAATTTGTGTTAAAGTTGAAGTTTTTTTTCGGTTGTTATTTTGAGATTCTTTCTCCTTGTGTTTATAGTATTTGTGTTATATATCGTGTTAAAATCGCTTGGGGTAGGTATGGCGGGAAGGTGGCCGACCAAATAATATAGACTGCCAACCACATTGGCCGCTGTATGATTGCTGCCATTTTTTAAGTGCAACAATTTGCATTATTTAACGTTTTTTTTTTATTTATAAATTCTATGTTTTTCATTTCGTTTCATTTATTTTAAATGCTAATCGAGCAATAGGAAAGGAAATGAGAATTATAAATGCAATTGGATGTTCAATAGGATCATTAACTGGGAATTAAACAGCGAATTCTGTTGGTTTAATAAAAGAGAATCTACCTAGTTAACGAAAAACAGACAGGTGAAATCATTATGAAAAATAAAAATTACATTTAAATTTGACGCAGTAATTTATCCTTAAAACAAGTATGGAGCTTTGAAACGAATGAGCTGGAATGCTGGTAACCTTTAACTTATATGTATGATCAAAGGAGGCACCTGACTATATCGTCCTTTATCGATAAGATATATTTTGTCTTATCGATAAGAACATTCAGTTTATTAACAATTCCTTATTTTCTTTGTCTTGTTTTGTAGTCTTTCAAAGTACATCAAATGTTAAACTATTAAAATAAACAATAAAGAATTCTGTATGAAAACATTCGTATTTGATTACCTTTGAACATATATTATTATTAATATATTATATTAACATAATCATTTCAATATCCCTGTAGAAAAAAAATAGAAGTAACAAATATACTTCAAGACAAAGCTTCTCTAACTTTTTTTTTTTTTGTTTTGAACAGGTCTATGAACTTTTCGACGCTGAAAATAACTGTCGAATTTCATGCTTTCGTTCAAGTATATTTGCAAAAACAGTTGAATAACCTTAACATTGCCGTTCAAAGGGCTTATTTGTAAAAAATCCTTAAGGAATAGAAATTCAAAAACATAGAGGAATTAGAAAAATTCACGATATCTCGGAAACGGAGCGTCCAAACGCGAAAATGACTGTGCTTTGAAGTGTTCTTAACCCACAAAACCAAAACCACCAAATTAAAAAAATTTCCACAATCCAAACATATTTATAACTCAAAAGAAAAAAAAACGCGGAACGTAAAATCACTAAAATAACATAATTTTTTATTTGCGGAAAAAGTTTACACCCAGTGAGAACATCAAATTGATATAAAGAAATTTCTGAAAAATCGCTGAAAAAAAGCGCTAAAAATCGAAGTGCAATTAAATCTCGGATATGGAGCTTCAAGCCATGAAAGTATCTCAATTTTTTTATTTTTTTAGCGATTTTTTCTTATTTTAGCAATTTTTACATTAGCGATTTTGTTTTGGCATTTTTTAATTATATAATGAAATATCGAAATCACCACAAACTAAGCCTCCAATGCAAATACAAAATTGCATTATCTTGAT
This sequence comes from Philornis downsi, assembly GCA_019455685.1. Lineage (NCBI taxonomy): Eukaryota > Metazoa > Arthropoda > Insecta > Diptera > Muscidae > Philornis > Philornis downsi. Next base: position 9,990 of record JAHXMU010020706.1, read on the forward strand.
ATTTGGAGGCTTTAACTTCGAAATTTGCTGTTGAACCGAAATTCGGTCAGTTAAATCGAAGGGTCCAATCGGAACGAACCGAAAGAATTGCAGTTTTTCTCAGAAAAGAAAACACCATTAGATTGCAATCATATACCATGATTTCATTCTGTAACATTCTGAGAAAAGAACACGGAATCTTGTCTAGGACTAGTATAGCTTCTAGAAACGAAATTAACTTTTGAGCAATGAGCAAATGAAATTGCGTCTTTTGCCGGATGTCGTATTCTGAGAACGAGGTAACGGGTGATTTTTTAAGATTTAGGTTTTTCTGACTGGCAACACTGGTTGGTAATGACGTCCAAACGTCATCTGTCGAGGTAAAAGTGTACAGTATATTCTGCAATTTTATCATGAAAAGACTAACAAACGAGCAACGATTGCAAATCGTTGAAATTTGTTATCAAAATTCGTGTTTGATACGACCATTTTATGATCGTCATAATCGACCTGCTGAATCAACAATTTGTGCTGTTATCTCCAAATTTCGCACCAAATTTACTTTGTTGGACATAAAACCATCGGCTCGCATGCATAGAGTGCATACCGAAGAAAATATTGCAGCCGTAGCGACCAGTGTTAATGACGATCGTGAAATGCCAATTCGTCGCCGTTCGCAGCGATTGGGCATGTGTTACTCAACCAACAAGGAATTTTTTTTTGCCCCAATTGGCTGAGTTGAACTTGGTTGACATGTGGTTTCATCAGGACGGTGCAACATGCCACACTGCTCGTGAAGCAATGGATATGTTAAGGTATGAGTTTGGTGAGCAGCTTATCTCTCGATTTGGGCCTGTGAGTTGGCCCCCTATGATCTTGCGATTTAACGCCTTTTGATTATTTCTTGTGGGGTTATGTCAAGTCGTTAGTCTGTGTGGACAAGCCGAACACTATCGAAGCCTTACAGGATAATATAATACGCGTTATTCGTGGAATACAGGCCAAAATGCTTGAAAAAGTGACGAAAAAATGGACCTTCCGAATAGACATTTTGAGGCGGAGCAGCGGACAACATTTATATGAAATTATCTTTAAAAATTAAATGGCAAAGACCAATTTATCAATTCCAATAACAAATTTTAATACGAGTATATGATGCAAATTTGAGTGTTTTATTCGATTTTTAAAAAAACTACGATTAAAAAATCATCCTTTATAAAAAAATAACGAATAAATAAGTATAAACGAAATAAAAAAGAATAAAATATTAGGTTTTGAACAGTTTCTGTTTCCAAAATTCGATGTATTATTTGTGGCTCATGTTAACGTTAATTTGGCAGCTTGATATTTTTCCCATATTTTTTTTTTCAACACGTAAAACTTTTATAAATGGCATAACTTTGAAGATTCTGCAAAAAATATATCCCCGCAGGTTTGCCAAACCCATGGCATATGCTATATTTGACTGGTCTCGATACAAGTGGATAAAATATACGAAAACAGTCCCAAAACTAGCCGACCCAACAAAGAAAGCGCAAAAAAATTTGGGAAAAGTGTATTTTATTTTTCAACATTATCTCCTTTTGGCTCGATACACTTTCTCCAGCGATATTCAATAGCTTATATATCCTATTTATAATATGAACTGTCACACTTCTCAAAACATTCATCAACCGCAGACTCCACCTGTTCATTGTTGGCAAATCTTTCATCACCGATCCATTTTTTTACAAGTTTAAAAATAGAAAATAGTCCCAGGAAGCTAAATCTGGCGAATAAGGTACCTGATGAAGAAATGCAAACTTTAATCATTAACTTTGCCCATCGCAATAGTGGATGTGTAAACTGGAGCATTGATTGACACTTTCTTTTTCGCCAAATACTGTTTTTTCCATCATTTTATTACCTAAATGCTGCTATAACTTAGCATAATATTCACCGTTGAAGGGTTTTCCTTTCTGAAAATAATTAAGAAAATTATTCCCATGCGCATCCCGAAAACAGACGCCACGACTTTGCCTGCACATATAACTGTCTTCTCCTTCTTTGGACACGATCCTGCCAACCCAGTCTACTGCTTTGATTGTTCCTTTGTCTCAGGTATAAAATAGTAAACCCATGTCTTATCCATGATTATAAATGGGCGCACAAATTTGGCTTTATTGCGGTGAAACATCGCCAAACACTCTACAGAAACATCTTCACAACGCTGTTGTTGTTCTATCGAAAACAAGTGCGGCACCCATCTTGCGCGCAGCTTTCTCATCTTCAAATCTTCAGTCAATACACGATGTATAGCAGTTTTTGAAATGCCTATCATTTCAGCTAGCTCACGCACCTTAACCGAGTCTGGCGTTGACAACTCAAAAGTGGATAACCAGTACGGTATTCGTCTTAGCAACTCGTACGGCCTAGTTTAAACTCTGCTACTCAATATTTTACAGTCGTAAACGAAGGACCAAACTCTTCCAGAGTAGAATCTAGATTGGCCTGAATTGATTGGGCTGAGACCTTACAAATGGAAATATTAAATTACATAACGGTGACCAATTTTTTCCATGTTTATAAACTTTTGATGGCTTAAATAAAAATGGTAAACAACATGACGCCTTGAAACTTAAATCGTATGCTTTATAAGGTAGCCATTTTTCACCATAATAATTTTTTCCAAGCTACTGTCACCATTTATACATCATATCGGTTAGTTTTGGGATCGCCTTCATATCTCGTCATTAAGTTAAAAATTTTAATTCTAAATAACAGGATTTGAGTCGCAAATAGGTAAAAATTTATATTTAGAAGCTTGACTATATCGATGACTTTATATATGTATAAAATTTAAAATTAAATGATTTAAAGATACAAAATTTTTTTGTGAAATTTTTTTTAAAGATTTTAACAAACCAAAGATTGTCGATTACATTGTAATTGAATTTCATGGCTCCTGAATGATTCATTGGTCATGGCTGTGAGGCAATATTTAATTTCTGCATAATAGCAATTTTTTTCAAACTACTGGCACCATCTCGTGTACGTCAGATCGGCTAATTCTGGGACCGTTATCATATGGACTAAATCAGTCATTTGTAAGAAAATTATCCAAAAATCGGACGATTTTTTCCAATTTTGCCTAAATATCAAGCACTAAAATGAACAAAACTTTAGTTTACAACATAGAGGAAAAATTAAATTTATCTTAATACACCAATTTATTCGGTCGAATCCACCTATCGGTGGATATCGAAAGGGGCAGTTCAATTTGACGACGGCTATGATCTCGCAGAATAGTTGTCTGTGTTCCACAAAAAATGACTTCAATCACTCCGATAGATGAACATGGCTCAACCGACTTCAAAAGTTATGAAATACTTTTGGACAAAAAGTACTCGAACTTTACTTTAAATGTTTCCTTCTTGGTCTTACATTTCTTGCCTTATCAAATCCTTCGGATGAAAATATAGGAAAGTATGTCGGTAAAAATATGAACGGTTTCATACTTTTCATATGGTATGGAATTCCCCTCGGACTTCATTGAAACTTAGAAGTTATTACCAAAAAATTAAGAATAAATTTAAAATGAACCTGGAAACATATAAAAATAAAGTTTAGCAATTACCCAAAAAGCCAAATAAATTCACACAAATAACTCTACAAAATTAGTGACAGGACATCATACAATATTACACTTTTATTGAGGCTAAAACACTTTTCAAAAAGGAAACTAAATCAAAAATAAGAAACTAAATTATTAGCTGTGTTTACTGCATGCAGAAGCAATCTAAGACGACTATCGAATAATGTTCAATTATGAATAAATTATGGAAATAACACCAGGGAACGCTCTATATCATTTGCCAATTGAGAAAGAGAAGGCTATAGAGAGCGCATTCATATTTCTGTCAGGTTGAATGAAATTCATAACACGTAACAAAATGGCGTCTCCTCCCATGGGCAAAGTAATAAATGCAGCCAAAGTCCGGCCAAAACAAAAATATAATGATGATGTTAATTAAGAGGCAAGCAAGAAAGTCAAGTAGAAAAAAGCCTTTTATAGCAGTTTTGTATTTTTCTTGAATTTTGGTTGGTAATTTTTATATTCTTTATTCGTGGTCGTTGTTAGTTTTGCACTTCGCAGTGGTGGTGTTTAATTTTCTAGCTACCGGTTACAGCAATAACAAGTAACGAAGGCGGAATGACTATAAAGGTTAGTGGATATCCCATTGCTCTAATTAAGAAGTTTAATCCGCCTGCAATTACCATACTGCCCTCGTCCATATATGCTTGTGATCGCTACTGGCTACTTTACTTTGCACAACCTGACTTGACCGTCCATTTACAGCCAGCATTGTGATATGTACGAACGTTGGTTTCTTTTGGCCATTTCAAAACGGCCATTTTTATTGCGGCCGGTTGTTTAATGGTGGCCACTTTTAGCATCCGTTCTGCATTCGTTCGCGTTTTTTTTTTTTTCTCTTTATGTTTTTCTCTTTTTGCTGCTGACGGGATTGCAGTGGTTTTAGCCAAGTTGCTGCAACTTGCAATTGTAGGTTGTTTATTTATACCTGCAATTATGGCTCAGTGCGCTGGTTATTGCTGTTGTTGTTTTCATTTCGGTTAATAATTTGCTATTGCATTAAATGGATTTAATGAATGCAGTCCTATTAATTTCAGCTTCTTTCAATGCAGTTGAAGTTGTCTCATTTGTTCGTCCATTTCGCTTGAATTGAATTTGAAAACTTGATTTTATTTTGCAGTTTTTTAACGATGTTTGAAATCATCGTTTGTTTGTATAAAATAATTTACGCATCGTCGTAATTGCCTTTAGGCGGAATTCGAATATCGTAATTGTAGATGGTATTTCTTTGAAGAAATTGTGAAAAATTATAAGGTGACCGCTGATGGGCAGTGGTTCAGTGACACTTTATAATGAGCGAGTGTGGAGAACACTCTATTATTTCCATATTATAGGCGTGCGTTAACTTTTTATACAGCAAGTACTTGTTAAGCGTTAATGACTTACAAAATAAATGTTAAGAAATTATCCAGCAAAATGATACATGCAATATAAATTATAGGCCTACTATGATAAATCACCAATAAATATATGGCAATACAAATATAAAACATAATAGCATTTATTATTTGTAGTTACTTCCGTATTGTAAAAATACTGCGTCAGGATTTCTTCCACAGAGTCTGTTCCACAGAGGAAAAGCTCTTTAGCTGAAAAGCGTACTCAAATTTCGTATTTTTTACATTCTGTCGGGAGTTGATAATTTGTAAAGCCCGCTTAAAATAATTATCAAAATTTGTTTTGACGCTAAGTTGACATAAATGTCTGCTGCACTGACACCGAGTTTGAACGCGATCTACCACTTGGTCTGTTTATACTTCTGCACTTTGTGAATTTATCTAAATTATGTTTTTTTTTTTATAATGAATACAAATATGGAAAAAATTTGTCTCAAATTTCGTATTGCAAATCGAATTTTGTGCGCCGAATAGCTGGAGATGTTACAAAAAAAAAAAAAAAAAATTCAGTGAATTAACTTCATCAAAAACAAGTATACATGACTTTTAACGCATTCAAAAGAAGGTCGATGTGATAGACTTGTCGACAGAAATACCGATAAAGCGAAATAAATGGTGGCTCATTTAAGTTCGAGAGAGACAGCCGCCAAACTTTCTATGATTCACAATTTAATTTGCATCATTTTACACGATAATTTGGGCTTCATGCGTTGCAGCTTGACCTGAATGTGGAAAAAAACGTATAGATTTTGCATCACGACAACGCACCATCTCACAAGGTTGTCATTGCGAACAAATTGCAAAATTAATTAATTATAAATTAATTAGAGAATCTTGTGAAATCATTTTCGCTATTTTATCGTGTCCAGAATATTTATTAATTTTCAACGAGAGAACATTTTTCTTTCTTATTTTAATGGTATTTGTGATCATTGGACTAATGGCCGTTGGATTCATACGAAAGATTGTATTGTTAGGAGTAAATACTTCTTCCAGATGATCAACAAATTCTTTCACTTTTTCATCGCTACTCCTGGCCCATTCTCCACCTTTAATCCATATTGGAGACTCTTGAGTTAAAGGACGCTGTAGTTGCCTTGTGGACTTGTACAGGCTATAGTCAGTTTTTTGTGTGGCTTCTAGATGGGATAAGTGGCGAGATAGTTGCGAAAAATACTATTTCGGATCTTCCACGATAAAGAAAAAGTTGTGATACGAATACTAACAAACCAAGCCCAAGTAAACAGCCACATGGAACAGATAATTTTTAGCTATGCTGTCGAACAAATTTTGAAAAATTATTTTTTATATGTCATAAAATATATCCGAACATAATTTTCTTTGTTCTACTTTTCATTGGCAACAAATTTAAAAGATATTTCCTTAACTTCAATCAATCGTTACGTATGACACAACTTAATACAGCCGGTGACAAGAGGTTGCTTGTCCCACCTGAGGAGAGTTTTGTGAGAGAGATCTTCAGGGACTTCCCGCGGACTCGGGTCAAGTTGTGACTTGAATCAAGTTGTGATTCCGAGCCTCTAGGGGAGAAATGCGCTAGTAGCTAGGCCATCCTGAAGTGCGAACTCCAGCAGAGGAGTTCGAAGATGGTGACACGGAAGATCAGGTGTGCCCAAAAAACCTTTGATGTATGGCTGCCTGATAGGTAGGGTAAGGACTTTCTGTTGATGTTATGCATTGGTAGCGATTAAGGACAAAAGTTCCGCTGGCTGGCAGTAAAGTGCTATTCAGGCGACAGTAGTTGTATCATTATGTGAAAGGCGAGATTCCCTGTCATTAATGTGTAGCATTCCCTTAACAATAATACATCTCTTCCTACATACATATATATGTAGGTAGTAAGTACATTTAACGCATTGAGTTTCCAATGTAATGTATCAACAACTAATGAAAATGGAGTGTTAAAGTTTTAATTAAAAGTAATTATTACGGAAATGTTAATCTGAGAAGGAGGCGCAACAGATAGAATTAATCAGAAGACATCAATTTTCTCCCGATGGAGATATGATCATACTTGGTCGGAAGAGAATTGGAATCGGTGATAGTAAGATCGATGAAATAAGATGTACAGATCGAAATTATTCGAAAGACATCGATTTTGTTTCAATCGGGATATGACTTTCTTGACATACTTCAACGCGAGGAAATGAGTAGTCACTGATCACAGTCACAGCGACGAAGATGAAGTGATGTGGAGTTGATTGAAGAAAAATGATTCATTTCGGTGCAGTCGTGATCACAGTGGGTCTACAGAGGACCAATAATCCCAACTCTATGAGAATTCGCTGATTTAGATGAAACTAGATATCGAAAACGTTTATGCAAAGATCGATAAATGTAGTGTTTATTTAGAGTGGCTATCAGTCCTAATTACGAAATAGTTGGTAACCTACCTTCAACCGGTGAAATCTATAGTATTTATTCTGTATATTTTAATTATGGAATTGATGAAAATGTGTAAAGTTCTGGGGTCGAAGGCGCAAGAGATTTTGTAATGAATTGGACTGAAGAAAGTTAAAAGATGAAGACAGTGCTCTCAGAAGTGGAGTCTAAAGAAGGTAAGGGGGCCAGCCATATTCGGGGAGCGATATAAACAAAATTCGCATTTACTGCTGTCAATTGGTATGTTGTTTCAGTAGTGATACATGTATTAAACTAACAAACATTGACTTGGGTAAGACATGTCTGCGATGGCGTTATAGGTCGTATTATTACATATTCCGATGAAGTGAAGGCCGGCCACGATTTGGTGAGACCTTTATTGCCATACTGGATGTGAAGGAAGGTGTAAATTTATATAATAATTCCGACAATAAAATCGAAAAAAATATTTTAGTCATAACGCTTGAATATACAAGCGTTGAACACGCTAATGCCAACTTAAACACTTCTGTCATGATTGAAATTGGACCAAATTAAATTAATATTAAAGGTTTCGTTAATATGTAATTGCCTTTGTGTACAAGTTACAAAACAATATTATTATATATCGGTAAAAGGACATAGGTAAAAAGCATTTTGACGTCCATTTAGGTAATCGAAATTTCTGAACCAAATTGAATTGGGATTTATTTCAATCTAAATTTTTTTCATTTAATTTTTCTTCTGAAGACTTCATTTAACTGAAATTTTATCATCTCATCATTTTATCTCATTAGAATTGAACTACTTTATATCAACTACAATGTTGTATAGCTGAAATTATTATTTCATAGTTTGGCATCAAAAATGTTTACAACATATTTCTTTCATACGTCTCATCAGTTGGTACTTAAAACATGTACTATTTTCGATACAAGGACGATCCATAGAAAAACCTATACAATAAGGAATCAACAATTGGGAGTTGATTTTCGTGTAGTCCTTAAATATCACTTTAAACGTCTAGTGGGAGTTTTATTAAATGAATTATTAGCTAACGACCTTTTTATTAAAATAACATTAGACTCGCGTTATTTTGTTATGGTCAAACCTCTAAATCAGTCTTAAAGTAGTGAACGGAAGATATACATCGTTACAACAACTGAAAGTTACCATCGTATATATTTAATTGAATAAGTAAGCGTAACCTTTGTTATAGTCTCTAAAAAATAGATTACAAATAATGACAGCACAAACACCTTTTCCATTCATATAAATGAAATTAACGCAAATCAAAAAGGTGTGTGGAAAGAACCCAGTACTTCCAAAGCGAAAAACGTTATAAAAATTACACTACGCCAGCATTGCTAGAACAAATGCGCCATTGTAGAAAACAACGAAATAAAATATAACGCATGCAACCATACACGAAAGAGAAAATACGAAAAAAAAGCAAAATTATGAATGAAATGAATCGAGCAATACTAAAATATGAATAAAAGCCGCAGGGGAAAAGGAGGCGTTAACCGCCTCCTAATACGCTTGTCATGCTATACATACAACACCCTGTTTTCCATAGCCCGCTTTCATTTTTTAAGGGTGCAAAACGGTCATTGGGAGAAATATTCACCTATACTATGAAACAAAACGAAAAAAAAACGCATAACACACTTTTTCATATATTGATAAAAAAAAAGGAACACGGAAATTTCAGACGTAATCTTATAAACAAAAATATGAATTATAAAAAATGCTAAAGCCACCCTTCACAGAGTCTTCGCCATCGCCATCAGCACCACCGCATAGTAACATTTATCACCATTGCTCGCTCTGTGCTGAGAACAGGAATTCGTCGCTTTCTCAGATGCAAACGCATAAATGATAATTACACAGGAAATAAGTGACAATGGAATGATTTAAATTTCATAAATATGTTCTTGTGCAATTGTTATTTTGTTTTAACACTTACCACTTCCACCACCGGGGTCGACGTCGCCACTGCCCCTGTCACTGCCACTACCAGGAGATGCATCTTCCAAAGTGTTTGGCACATCTTCAAGATGTGCGGTGATCATGCACAGAGCAGACATGACATCTACTACTTGAAGTGGTTGGCAGTTGTCCTGGCTAACGCTGCGGCAGCTGTAATTGAAACCAGAAATGAAAGGTGTTAAATACTTCGTCCCTTAACACGTGTTTGATGCAAAAGAATTCGTTTACAGTTTTTTGTGTTATTAATTTTTTTACAGGAAACAATTATCAGAGAAATGCAGAAACAACTATGATAGCATCCGATAAGCACTCAAGTATAATACAAATGAATATTTGATATTCTATAGAGAAAATTAATTTCTGAATAGGATATATTTATTTATTTATTTGGCTTGTAATTTAAAGCCTTCCGGCAAATTATAAGTAAACTACAATATGCAACAATTTATCTATTAGATGTAATCTTCTCAATAATATAAATTTAAAGAAAAAAACTAATAAAAATTAGATATAAAATTTATAAAAATATAATATGACTTTAAAGAAAGTATGATTATTGAAAACAAAAAACAAAAAATAAGAGAAAAGATTAATTTAGAAGTTAACCGGTATATAATCTGGGAATATAAGACAATCGATATATCTGTGGTCACAACCCGTAACAGCCTAACTCGAGTTAGGACACAATTGAGTTATTAGCACCATCGTATTCAGCGTATCTAAATTTATTTGCTCTAAATTTTTCATGTTTGTATCTCTTCTAGGTAGGCAATTAATCCCAAAAAACCTAATAGCTTAAGTTATTTTTCTAAATGACTGTTTTGGCATAACTGCCTAAGTCAATTTAGGATTACAACAAATATAAACATTATTTTTTCATCATTGCCTAAATCAACTTAAGTCGTTAATCCAAAAAAATAAAGAAACAATTTTATTTTCCTAAGTTGAGTTAAGCTCTTATTCCGAATTACAATTTCGTTTTTTGATAAACATAAATTGAGTTAAGGTCTTTCCCCAAACTTAAAGTTTTTTATTTAATCTGGAATAATAGCCTAACTCAACTTGAACTTTTTGACTTTCTTTCGTCCAACAATTCATAAGAGCCTAAGTGTCTTTTTCGATAATATCTTTTGACTGCGGAAATAAACAACTATTTTTTGTTAACAACTAAGTAAAGAAATTCGTTTCCTTGGAATCTGTAGCAAAGTTTTCCAAAAAACACCTTCTCCTGATTTTCAGTGAAGATTCAAAACTTTAAACTCCTGTACTGAAAATATTGAAAAACAGACTTAGGCTGTTATGGGTTGTGACCACAGATATGATAAATGTTGCTCACAATTTAAGTGAAAACAAAATTTTATAGGACAGTTTGAAAGTGTTGCAGAATGTGCCTTTTGTAAGAATCAGGACATAATTTAAAACATTTTAAATGACTTGGTAGTAGATTGCAAATTTGTGCTACTCCTATTACAAAAGTACAATCCATGAGTGTGGTTATTTTAGGAATAAGAAGCTGCTTATTACAGAATATGAATAATTAAACAAATTAAAAAGAAAGTAAGGACTACACAGTCGAACAACTTTATAACATAACAACAAAGACCTCAAATTGATATATATGTGATTTTCAAAACTACAGCTCAAGAAACACTTAACATTACGGTGTTACATGAACACGACGCCTCAGTAAATACAAATACCTCATAACTCTATTAAACAACATCTGAAATTTCCTCATATTTTGCTTATTAGTACCACTTTATCGTTCTGAACAACATAGAATACTACATGATATATGTAAGCATGAAACAATTTCTCCTTAAGGGGTCCCCGGTGGTCTTGAGCTCGAAAATTTAGAGTATTTTCAGGAATTTTTTTTTACAATAAAAAAAAATGAAAAACGATATTTAAATTTTTTAGGCTTTTTATTTAATTTCTTTTACACAGAAAAATGAAAACAATTTTTTTTTTAATTTTAATAATTTTAAAAATGGCACTGAAGTTGACCCTCCTGAAAAATTTAACCTGGACGGTGTTGCCCATTTTGGCTCTTCTATTTATTACACAAAAACCAAAAAATTATTAATTAGTATGGCTGTAGCTATGTTCCGTACCAGAATAAAAAAAATCTGACTAAATGGCGCAGTTTTAAATTTGACACTGTAAAAATCGGGTTTTTCCAGTTTTTTTTTTATCAAAAAAGTACGAAATAATAATTAAGGAAAATTTAAAGAAAAATTTTAAGAGATTGTATGTCCATGTATAGATCGCCTGTAAGTAATTTCTCAAAATATATTTCTAATGTGAAAATTTATAATGCTGCACAAGATTTTAGAATCGATAACAACATTATAAATCTTATTAGAAATCATATTAGACGTTGTTTAGATAATACGGGCAATATTTTCCTTAAAGCATATTATTATGAAAGTGACGATTACATTAAATCATGTATTTCAAATGGCTATCCACCTCCTGAAGCTTTTCTTTATTTACACAAAAATGGTTATATTCAAAACAAAGATAGTATACGGCATTTGTAGAAGAGCTAACACCAAAACTGTAGAAACAAACAGTCTGAACGAAATCAATAAAAGATTTGATACGTCCATTTCAGACAAAGACAAGATTGAGTCCAATTCCACCAGAAAGAAATACTGGTGGCTCCAACCGGTTGTCGATGACTGATATTTCCCCTTTCCTCACTTCTTTTACCTTTATTTCTGTCTATTCTTACATATTATTAATGCAATGTTTTTATTATTTATTTTCATTGCGAACACAACTGTAAACTAGTCTAAACGCAGTATATACATTTAATTATTACTAGCCGACCCGGCAAACGTTGCTTTGTATTCAAATTTTATTTTTATTGGAAATGTTTCATGCCAATCGGTCTATTATAATAAGAAACGCCTATATTTGCAGAAGAACTTAAAATATGTTCACTCAACCGAAATACAAAATTCTGTTTAAATACCGTTAGCAGGAGCAGAAATAATTGCTTTTTAATTTGTGGTTTGTATAGGAGGTACCACTCCCCATTGTCCAATCCCGCCCATATTTGCAGCAGCACTTAAGATATGTACACCAAACCGATGTACCAAATTTTGTTCAAATATCGTAAACAGGAGCAGAAATATTGGATATTTAATTTATGGTTTGTATGGGAGGTACCACGCCCCACTGTCCAATCCCGCCCATATTTGCAGTAGCACTTAAGATATGTACACCAAACCTACGCACCAAATTTTGTTTAAATACCATAAGCAGGAGCAGAAATAATTGATTTTTAATTTTTTGCTTGTATGGGAGGTACCACGCCCCTTTGTCACTCGCCTCGATTTCGACCTTCGGACATAGTTAAAAACCTTCTCCTGGCCGACACGAATAAGCCCTGAAAGTTTCATGAAGATCGGGTACGCCGTGTGAGAGGAGTTCTCTTACAAACTATTTTTGTACACAGACAGACAGATATTCATTTTTATATATATAGATATTCTGAAAAGGAAGTGGTCGCAAAAATTAACATCGATTTAATAAAGAGCTCGACTAGAGCCTAAGTTAAAATTACAAATAAGGTTATAACTTTTTATTTTATTTTCAGTATTTATGACACTCTTAATTTAAAAAAAAAAGTACGAAATAATTGAGATAATAATATGATTCTAGTACGGGCGATAGCTATTGATGTTGTGAACAATATATTAAAATTTTAGACGATTCGGTTGTTAGTTTTTTTTTTTTTTTTAACAACACCAGGTCGAAAAAAGTAGTTTTGAGATAATTGAGTTTAAAGTTTTGGGAGTGGATGTTTCACTGTCACTGCACCATCACAATCTTTGCACTTCAATAGTTGTTGCAATGTCAAGAGTATCGCACTAAATTCAATGAAACAATAACTAAAAGTAGGATTGACATTTATTAGAAATAATCTCATATATACATATACAAAAGGTCACATTTCCGAGAAGGGCCGGGACAGCTGCCGCGCGACGAACAATGCGTTCACTGATGCCGCCGCGTGATGAAGCTGATTCTACCTGCTAAAACGGCTGTAGAATCGAAAATACTGGGAATATCCTTTCAAAAATTTGAAAGTATATTCTTAAAAGCCTATACTTTCGAAATATCAAAAAAAAAAACGATTTTTGGAAAATTCTAGACCACCGGGACCCCTTAATCGATCTAGACAACGCTAAATCAGTGTTATAACTTCGAAGTGAATAATTTAAACGCCGGACTACATTATCCAAATGATAGTTAAAGCTTAGTTTGTTATCTAAAACACTCTCAAATTAATCCAATATCAACATTTATTATTGTTTAATATAGTTTAATGTCGTATATGATTTATATATACATATATATATTTAAAAAACGGATAATTTTTCAAATATTAGTCACCTCTTCTAATATTCTTGCCTAAATATTATTCTAAATATTTCTGTCACTCTCGTTCTATTTAGTTAACGGCTGAAAATCTTTAACCAATTTGTCACTCGATTGCATGAATTTATTTTTCCCAAACTTAATGGCCTCAATTTTTAAACCAGAGAAATCATCAGCTATGTGAAAGTGCAGGATTTTGAAGCAGTATCCATGCCCGAATGAAGCTACAGATTTTGATTGTTGCTCAAAAGTAAAGTCGTGGCGATTGTAAACAACTATTTGAAACTGTATTTTATGTACTACTGTGTCTAAAACATAAAATTTTTTTTTTTTTTTGTAAAAACAAAACCTTTATTTATTCTTTCAAATGTATTTCTTCGCCTTGAAAATATCTTCTCTGAACATAATACACTTATGGTAACATTTTTTTCAATCCACACCTTTCGGTGTGGCCTTCACAGTGCACTGTGATACACGTTTAGTCTCTTCAGTCGACTCAAAACGATATCCTTGAAGAGGTCTTTTGAGTTTAGGAAATAGACAGAAGAACGTGGTGCTAAATCAAGCGAATACGGTAATTGTGATACGATATTAGTCGATTTTTTTTTGTCGAAAAACGTACAACGAATAAACAAAGTATGACATGAGTTATCGTATTTCATAAACCAAAAGTTGTCTGCCCACAAAATTTGGTCTCTTTTTTCGAATAACTTCACACAAACGGCTCATAACCTTAAACAACTTAAATGACATTTCTTGTTTACAATTTGCTTACAGTTTATTGCTGAACTCTATGATTTAATTTTTCTCGAACTTATTCCTCTTGTTTCGAAAATATAGGGGTTTGAACAAATATCAATGGCCTAATAAGTTTAATTGCTGCTAAAAAGCAAAGTTGTGGCAATTACGAACAACTCGTTACAGCAGCATTTTATATACTACTGAGTCTAAAACCTAAAAGTTTTTTTTGCAAAAAGCTTTTATTTATTCGTTCAAACCTACTTCATTGTCTTCAAAATATTTCCTCCAAAATATACTTTTATACGTTTATGCAAATTTTTGTTTTTTTCCAATCTTAGAAATATACCAGATATTGACTTTCTGGTATGTCATTTAGAGCGCATTGTGATACATGTGTCTCGCATTGTGTCCCAGGAGCGGTCTTTTGTAACATGGTGTTAAATCAGACGATGGTTATAGAAATACAGGGTTATCCATGTAGTTTCAGCTATTAAATGCCTGTCTTCTGAATTGTTATTTATTTTGTAAAAGGTTTGTCTTTTATGAATATGGAAATAGTTAAAACTTACTACAAAAGTGGTGATTCAAACGGGGGCATTTTTCGTGTATTAAGGGGTGATTATGATTGATTCTGATGATCAACTTACTGTGCAAAGAATTGGCAGGATTACAAAGAAATTTGAAGAGACTGGGAACGTTACAGATGTGGTCAGGCCTGTGCATCATCGCAATGTACGCACTGCTGAAAATATTGCTTCTGTTAGTGAAAGTGTGGCGAATAATCCGAATTTCAGTTCAGAGTGCTATGGTCGTATGATAACTGATTTTTATTGGCCTGCAATTAAAGGTTATGAAACTGCAACTGGAAGATATGTGGTATCGACAAGGTAGTGAAAGTTTCCAGAAAGCATATTTTAACGTTTTGGCGACGTCAATTGGCCAACAAGATCATGCGATTTGATGCCATTAGACTTTTTCTGTGTGGCTACATCAAAGACCATGTCTACGGGGATAATCCCCAAATGTTGGAGCATTTAAAAAAGCTAAAATTTATCTAGTTACCGCCGAGAGACTACTCGAAAAGTAGTCGAAAACTACCTCAAAATGATCTGCTGATACAAACAATCCAGAGGCGGTCATTTACATAACATTGTATTCCATACATAATACCAAGGTCCAAGCATTACAATGAAATAAAAGTTTCAACGAAATCATAGCTTTATGTGTGTTTTATGTAATTTTTACTTTTGAAACCGAAAAATGGATAACCATCCGGGTATTAGCAAAATTTTTAGCAAACTTGAACTGCTTGCCCCTAATTTGGCCTCTTTTTCGAATAGCTTCGCACAAACGATGCATAATTATTAAACAAAATTTCTTCTTTACAGTTTGGCCCTCCGGAAGAAACTTATAGTGTACAATACCACAACAATCAAAGAAAAATGTCAGCACAACCCTGATTTTTGAACGACTTTGGTATGATATTTTAGGTCTAGTTTGACCTTTGGCGCGGTATTTACGCGATTTGGCAAATGTTTTCGGATCACAAGTGTACATTCAAATAGCCAGAAATCATCTCTCTGCAGATCTAACTTGAAGGTATTTCTCGAAAAAATTAAGTATTTTTAGAAGTAATCGAGATTTAACACATCTGGCATCCGCAATACGGAACCAAGCATGCCTTAAACTCTAATGGTATTCACGGTGTAAAATTTGGCATATCCGTCACGACCAAATTAGAAAAAAAATTCTGATATTCGACATATCTGCCTAATTTTTGTGGCAAGCTAGTCTTGCCTTTTGAACGCAATATTATTGTGGCACCAAACAATAGGAAAGCCAGGATATTCTTCATCATGTTTGATAAAAATAATTAAGTGCGTTTTCATTATAAACGTTCAAACATTTTACCCACTTATATTTATGATATTTGTTCAACTCTTGCTTAACGATCGGCAGCCAAAAAAAAAAAAAAAAATTAGAAAATGGTAACTCCGCGATTAAAATCCCGGTTGTGGACTTGACCAAAATTCCACACCTTCACAAAATATACTACCCAACAAAAATTAAATTACTTATTCAAAAATATGTACAGAAAGAAATTCAGCATTTTCTAATATTTTGGTAATAATTAGTAGATTCCGATTCCAACGACGATACTTTATATTTCTCTTACTCTGATTTTGATGCCAAAAAGATAATAGAAGTATTTAAGTTATTTATTTTCTAAAGGAAACCTAATTATCATTTGTTAGTGAAGTAAAAGCCATTATCCTCTAAACTAACAAATATCTCATTTGAAACATCAAAGCTGTTCAGATTTTTATGTTTTCAAAATTTCTTTGTTCAAATTTATGGCCTATGGTAAGTGGATGGATGTAAACATAAATGTACGATGATCAAATTATTACGATACTTTAATTCCGTACATCATCTCAATTCAGTTCACTCATTCTTTTACCCACCGCTTAGGAAATTCTATCAAGTGTGATATGCTAAAGACTAAAACCTACTATATCTGACGTGACATTTTCTGCAAGTCTGCCTCTGTTTTTATTTTGGAAATAAATGGAAACGTAAAAGGGGGACGAATTGTTGTACTGTTTACTTGCTTACTTAGGTGACAACTGCAGCTTTATCAATCATATGCCGCAGATAGAAAATCATTCCAAGCGCTTCTTCTCCGATTGGTCACCCCCTGTTTTGACAGTGTTTCAAAAGTCCTTCCGACGAAGTTTTGTCCACCCACTTCTGCGCTAACCATCGAGTTAATTGTTGAAAAACATTCCGCGCTGGAGCGTTTTAGGTCATTCGCTCAGCGCGATGCAGCCAATGCAAATGCTTCACCATGTTGATTTCGATATACAGTTCATTATCAGTACGGCATCGATACACTTCGTTAAGGATGAACAATTTTTACGAAGAAATTTATTCCCAAATACTTCCAGAATTGATTCATCTGCTGGTACCATAACCATGGATCTGTTGCAAGACGTATGCTTGTTTGTTTGTATTAAGTTTTTTGCTAAACCTATCTGTTTTTAAGCAATATTATTTCCAAAATGTCCGGGCATTGACGATGGTGGAGCTAAGCTAGGTAAAATCATCCGCCTCTCCACGTTCGTTCGTTCAAACAGCAACCCAAATAAGTAGATACGCTCTTCGTCGAAACAGATAACTTGATTTTGTTCTTAATTACCGCCAAACCCACGTTAGCTAACACTTTCTCAAGACTTGAGGAGACTGTAGTAATATTTCACAGTTTTTAACCAATGGCATATATATCAGCATCGAAAGCAAGTAATATATAGCTCTTACTAAAAATAGTACCAGATTTTCTCATAATTATACCCAAAAGTATGTTTAAGAAGTTGCGTGATATGCCGTCGCTTGGTGACTCCATATTTTTTTGCCTATCTTTACTTCGTAAATATATAAACTTCGTAAGAATGCCAAACTGGGACACTGTGTAGTCCACGAAATGTGGTTTGTGTCGATCTATTTTTCTTGGATTTTCTCCAGAAATGGCCAAAGGTGTGGAATTCCTGGTCCGTTTTAGACTTACCAGATCTGATAAAATCCGACAGTAACAGAACTTTGGTTTTACTTGTCTTGTTGTATGGCGCGGAGTCTTGAGTTATGTTCACAAGAGTATAAATCAGAACTGAGACTCTTCAAAAGGAAAACACCATGGAAAATATGTGACCCATCATCAAGAATATCGGAGTCATACGAAGAATGAGCTGTATGGGCCGACATAGACTTGGTCAAGCGCATTTATATACAGCGATTGCGTTAATTGGATAGTGTTGTACGGATGAACCCAGATGCTCTAATACGATAAGCTTTAAAGGCTGACTAAAACTCCGTTGGAAGGACCAGGCTTTTGAAATACTTTAATGCTATTCTATATGTATAATATTTCACGTGACAAATTGGAGAAGAATTGAAAAAGACCGAAGTGCTTGAAAATGTTTTACACGTGCAGAAAAACATACTTTCCAGACATTCTAGTCGCTACCTAAGTAAGTAAGTTCTGATACAATAGGCTTTGGTATTTCACATATCACAATATACATAACATGGACATGACATTAAAGTTAAAACATGCAACTGCTGTGAGTATGGTCATGTGTCCGAGCCTCAATGAAACCACTTATTATTCTTTGAGTTGCGGTTGTCACTAACGAACACTAGGAGTAGTCGACTGAACGACAAGACCAGCAAAGGTTGATCAAACTAGTGTTCTTTTTGAAGTTCTAGTGTTCTTCGAATGCGAGCAAGTTCGCTAAATTGGAAGATATCTCCCATATCCCACTCACGGGATACAAGGAAATTATTATTCCTTTTTTTTTATAGAATTTTATAAGCGATGGGTAAAGGCTGGAGACAACAAAAAACTCGAATATATTCAAAAATATTTCATTTATTTTTTTCGCTTCTGCGCTTGACAAAAGAAAAAACCCTATCATATATTCATATATTTTGAAGATTCTGTGATAAAGAGTAAAAAGGTTTCCGTTAACACGTTTTAAAACCCAATTTTAGTTTCTTATTTTGCCAAACAAAACAAATTATAATTTGCTGTACTTTTCGCAAAACACAAATTCAGCCGAAAATTGTTTCATAGCGCTTCTCCAGACAATATGTCTTCTTATAAAAAACCAACTCTCAACTCACGATTATTTCGAAACAGAAATGATTGAAACCGTTAAAAACTCCATTTAATTACACAACATAATGATCGCATTCTAAAACATCTTTCTCTTCAAGTTGCCCCAATTCTTATTGATTTTTGTATCGATTTCATAATGATTTAACCCGTCGATAATCATGTGAAGCTAACAGAAATTATAAAGAAAATATTCTAAAAATTACTAGTACGTGACACATCTTTTCTTTGAGCTTTTTATACATCAATCAATAGCTGTAAAGTTATTTTCTGTTAATCCATCGCTTGTGTTTTGGCACATTTTAATCTTTTGATGATCGACCCGGGAACCTTGACAGTGTGTCTGCGAAACGACGTGAATTTCGCTTTCATTCTCCGTCATCAGACATGGGGAAAAAGGTCATACAAATTTCATGAGTTTATTTTGTGGTTCTTGATGTTGATATCATGTCAAGCAGCCATAAAGAAGAGCAATCTTCACTTTTTTGGAGGTTCAGTGTAATTGCATCGCAAATTACCTTTAATGATCAATCAATTCTCTGCAAATATTTTGACCTTAAGAAATGAAAAGGGTTCAATGCGGGCGCAATTTTTGTTCGTTAAAGGTTTGGAATACAATCGATAGCTGAACTTAAGTATGTGGAGACAGGCGATGGGTAATAAAAAAAAAGCACGAAAAAATGGAAGTAATTGAAAAACTATTTATGCAAAATATTTAATACAACACATACATTATCGGTTTGAAATATTCGCAGTATACGGAACTCGCAATATTTAAATTTCATAATTTTGAAAAAGCACAATGCAACAAATCAGTCGTGGCCGCTTTTCAGCCAAGAGAGTAATGTTTCACTCGTACAAAAAACTACAACAACGGACATACACTTTTGGTATTGGAAAAACACTCTTGGGTCTTATCGAGAATAGTCAAATGAAAGCAATGCGACATTTTATTATTTTATGCTAATCTAACATTAAAGTTAAAACTGGTGGCGGTGAGCTGATAAAGAGCCTACAACATCAGCTCCTAAATACGATTTGGCTCGAGGAAAACATGCCATATGATTGGAATTTGAGTGTACTGTGTCCTGTGTTTAAAAAAGGCGATCCAAGTGTTGGTAAAAACTATCGCGGTATCAGTCTTTTGCTTATAAGGTCCTGTCGAGTATGATATGTGAAAGATTAAAGTCGATTCTAACTGGCCTGATTGGGCCATATCAGTGTGGCTTTATAAATACCTGATAAATCAACAACTGACCAGATATTCACACTACGACAAATTCTGGAGAGGACCCAAGAAAACCTGATCGACACGTAGCATCTTTTCGTCGATTATAAAGCTGCCGTCGATAGCCCGATACGGCAAAAACTGTGTGAGGCCATGTCCGAATTTGGAATTCCAACGAAGTTTATACGTCTTTGTAGAATGGCTCTGACCGACACGAAGTCTTCAGTAAAGATAGGCAAAGATCTCAGCATTCCTGGCAGTTTTCGAAAGGAAAATATTCCGGAAAATATATGGGTCCATTATCGTTAACGCAGATTATCGGCGTCGCATGAACAATGAGCTGTATGTGCTATATACCGACATCGACGTGGTCAAACGCATTAATATACAACGATTGCGTTGGCTGGGTCATGTTGTGCAGATGGACTAAAATGCCGCGGCACGGAAAGTTTTCTACAACGAACTCAATGGACGACGCAGAAGAGAGCGACCAAAACTCTGTTGCCAGGCCAGGCTTTTTAAAATATTATCCGAACTTGGTGTGACGAACTGGAGGAGAAGCGCAGAAGATCGTAGCGCTTGGAATTATTTTCTACTGGCGGCGTATAACAGATAACTATGTCTATTCCAATCACCACCTAAGAAGAAGAAGAACATTAAAGGCAAATATATAATATACACGTTACAACTATGAACGCAAAAGTTGCTAGAAATGGATAGTTTAAAAAAGTATGTCCTATTTTAGAATAGCTGAATGTTGAAGGAGAGGGATTAACATACACAAAGGCGAAGATAATTGTACATTTTTGCAATTTTGTATAGATAAATTTGCTCACAAATTTGCGGAGCACTTGCCTAAGTTTCTGGTGACAGAAACCACCACGATATGACACCGAGCAGAGCCAGCAATATGAAATTCTGAAACAAAGACAAAAAGTCATTCTGAATCCTTGAATCCCAAAAATATAGGATTATCCATTTAGTGGTTTCAAGGTCTGACAAGGCTGTCAGCTATTAAATACCTGCCATCTGAAGTGTTATTTATTTAGTAAACGTTTGCCATTTACAATAATAAATAAATAGTTAAATCTTGCTACAAAAGTGGTGATTCAGACATGGGATTTTAATCGGATAACCCACAAGTGATTGTGGAAAAGCCATTGCATCCGGAAAAAGCGAATCTATTTGGTGCGCATTATGGTCTGGAGACTGTATTTTTTGAAAATGACACTAGAGGAACCACTACTGCAACCAATCCAGAGGCGGTCATTTAAATGACATTGTTTGTGGTACTTAATGCCAAGGTCGTTAAAATATTTTATCAAAATCAATCATCGATTACTGCGACGATGAGAAAGTTACGTGAAATTTTTGAGAAAAAAAACGTGCCAACAAGACGCACTATTTATCGTGTATTGAATGATTTCGAAGAAAGAGGGTCTGTAGCTGATAGGGCCAAGCATGGACCACAACGTACTGCAAAATCGGCTGAAAACATTACTGCTGCTCAAAAAGTTGTTCAAAACAATCCACCAACCTCAATTCGACGCCGTGCTCAGGAGCTTGGTCTTCAAAGAACAACTTTGGCCACAATTTTGCATAAGGATTTGCATTTGTTTCCATCTAAGATTCAGTTGACACAAGAGCTTCTTCCACAAGACCATTTACGCCGCCGTGCATATGCCAAAAGGATGTTACAGTTCGCCCATAATAACCACGATTTTCATGAAAAAATCATAATGAGTGACGAAGAACATTTTCATTTGAATGAATATGTGAATAAACAGAATAGTCGGTTCTGGGCAATGGAAGACCCTCAAATTATTCATCAGTCACCTTCGTATCCATCAAAAGTGGCAGTCGGGTGTGCCATTTGGTCAGGAGCAATCACTGGACCTTACTTCTTTGAAACTGAGAACGGCGTAACGGTAATTGTCAATGGGGAGCGATATCGTGATATGATAACATGTGGTATCAACAAGACGGTGCCACATTGCATACAGCCAGGATTACAATGGAATTACTGCGAGACCTCTTTCCACAACAGGTTATTTCAAGAAACGGTGATGTTGATTGGCTTCCACGGTCGCCTGATTTGACTGCTCCGGACCCCTTTTTGTGTGGATATCTGAAAAGCAAGGTTTATGCGAACCAGAAACGCTTGAGCAACTCTAAAAAAATATTCGTGATGAAATTAATGAAATACCGCGTGAAATGCGTGGGAATGTAGTGAAAAATGTGCTCAAAAGGACTCACATTTGGCTAACAAAGGCGGAAATTTATCTGATATTGTATTCCATACCTAATTGCCGACCTTAAAGAAAACATTTATCAATATGAGACCCATTCTCTTCCATTTAATCAAAAATTATAAACAAACAAAGTAGTATATCTTCCCGACGGATACCCTGTATTAGGAGAGCTTCTCACATCCAGTGATGTAAATTCATTATTCCATTATTAAACCTCTCTCTGGATTATTTGAGAAAATTCTAAACGTCCGTTCGAAAAACTTTTACTGAACTTGCGTTTACTTGACTAGTCAAAAGTATTCGCCTGCTGCTAAATGAAAAGCAGGTCATTTCCTTAGGGATAGAAACCACAAACAGTCATGATGATGTTGCTTAAATGTTCCAAAATTTGATAAATTTTCATAATATCCGCCAGTATCCAAAATACAAAATATAACATCTTGTGTTACATATTAGCTAAGGAAGATTGAAATAGAATGAGACAAGGTTTTATCCACACCAAAAGCAATAGATTTTGCAAGCAGAGAGTTATATCAGATTTTGACAAGATTTTATAACATCTTGATATGAACGAAATCTCCGAAACCCGTATAGTCGTCCACTGACCTCTGGATTATTTAGCAGTACTTAATTATATCTAATGATGATCTTACATTTATGACTTTTCGGGATTGGACAATTATTGGTAACCATATCGCAGGGAAGCACATACGCTCAAAGGTGAGGAAGTTGTGAGATGCAAGCGCAAGAGCCGGATAATGCTGGTTCAGAATTCTGAAATTCTAAATTTCAAAAAATAATTTCCATTAAAAATGCAACACAAAATACAAACACAAGAATGTCAACGCCATCTACATCTAAACGAAGCCACAAGCATATTCATGGTTTATGTCCCCACTTTAACAAATTGTCATATACTTCGAATTTTTAGAAAGCAAAACTGCATAACAGTGTAAAAATCGCTTCGCACAAATAAACAACAAGTTTTTAACCAACCCTATTGATGATACTGGCAATCAATTATTTTCAACCACTATAAAATTTACTTAAGAACTCCAACACTTTCTTTACATTGTAGACTTTAATGAAATGGTCAACAACATTTCCTTGAGGCATAGTGTATTTCACAAACAGGACTAAATGCAAAAACCACAAGAATGTCCTCACAACATAATTTCAAGGACGCAGCAACTGCAATAAGCAGAAAAAAAACATGTCAAAACAATTATGTGGTCAGTTTATGTAATTGAGAAACAAAAAGTAATGAACAACGTAAAATAAACTATGGAAAGTGTATGCGGTTAACACAAGTTCGTTTCTTAAGTCTTTTGTTTTCTCATAATAGCTGATGTCATTTTAATGTAATTTAATTGAGGACTGCAAAAAAAACTTTCAATTTATACATTAAAAACATTTGTTTTGACCTCACAATTACTCAGTTGTCTCGAGAGATAAAACTATATGTTATTTCATTTGTTTTTGGATTTTTTCACACATTAAACAAACATTTGTCAGTTTAACTCTCAAGTGTAGATTTTCAATGTCTAAATTCATAAATTTAACCTATGTCTGTGTGTGTACGTGTGTGTGTATATGTGCTACTGGTATCATTACCGCCTACGCCTTTTGCTCCACCTCCACACTTCTCTCGTTCAAAGAAACTCTCATATGCCGTTTGAGCTCCGCCTTTTCCTCCACCTCCATTCATATCGTTGGGCTCATAAGTCATAAGCCTTCTATCGCCATCATCGGCATCATGATTATTGTTATAATCGCTTTTATAATTATTAGTTAAGGTTAAACAAATGCAAAAGTAATAAAATACGAGAACAACAAAAACAACAAGAGCAGTGGCAATAAAACCGCCATAATACATTTAATTTTCTTTAATTAACCTCTATAAACCATAAATTAGTTACTTTGCTCTTGTTTTTCTCCGCTTTGTGTGTGAATTTGATCTCATTTTCCCAAATTAATTCAAAAGCCATAAAACTGTAGTGGAAACATGTGGAATTTAGCTATTGTGGTGGAAGTTATACATTTATTTAATATATTTCTGATAAGCCAAAAACGAACAGGGCTGGGATATATCGGTGATTGTTGGAGGGCCTCAGCAACCAAAAGTTTAATATGGAGATTACATATATGTATGTGACCAACCGTAGTGCGATGATTAGTGCACGCGGCTATTGTTCGCGTTATCGCGGGTTCATTTCCGTATACAGCATCAATATTTGAACAACGATCACCTCGTAATGTTTAAAGAACACTTTGAGTAGTTGAATATTCGACAAGTCTGGTAAATGTTTCTAAAACTGTGACATCCGAATAGTCGTTAAACTGTTTGAGTTGAGTGAGTTTCAAGTTTTAAGTAAAGTTAAATAAAACACACATAAATCTTTGATTTCGATTAAATTTTCATTTCGTTATAACGCTTGCAATGCGCATGTCGTATGTATGACGTACATACAATGTCATTTAAATGGACTTAGACTTTGAAAAAATACGACCCAATGACACCTACAGACTTTAATGCGCACCAAACAGCCACTATGGCTTTTCCACAATCACTTCTGGGTTCACCGAGCATCATTTGCGACAATTTGGCTTGTTGACGTAACCACTGAGTGAGAAATGAGCTTTATTGCTAATGAAAATTTTGTTCAGTTAAAAGCTCACGCTTGAAACTTTTGTAACAAGTTTTAACTATTTTTACGCATTCTACGGTTCTTAAATGATTCATATTCGCAATTGGCAAACCTTTCACCAAATATTATAAAGAATACTTCAGATGACAGGTATTTAATAGTTGACAGCCTTGCCAGACCGGCGGTATTGAAACCACTAAATAAACCACTAAACAGTTGCTCTCAAATTAAGTATCATGTGCGGACATTTCTAACACAAAATTCGATCGAAAATATGGGCCACCCGCAGCGGATGTTTGTGACAAAAGTGTTTATGAGATTTGGATTCAAGTCCCACTTCAGATCATCCATACGCTTTGATAGCTTCATAGTTTCCAATATAAAAATAAATCATTGACCTTACAACAATGTAAGTTCTGACCACATGTTAGCTGAATATAGACTGAAAACATTCACAACTTCTTATTACACTGACCTTTGGTGTCACACTAACAACGAGGCCTTAATAAAAAACAACGGCTTTCAAATTTAAATAAAAAACCAACGTACGATGCGTAGTTTCATTTTTTTCAATCGAAAAAAAAATATCAAAATCGATTAAGAATTTTTGGCCCTGAGTTGATTTATCCAAAAATTACTTTTCTCCATTGTCTAACAGGCAGAACACAAAGACGATGTCTTCTATCAAGATACTTTGCACGAATGTCCTAAAAAAACATAAGAAGGCCGACCAAGTCAGTACATTAATATAATGCTGCGAAAAGTTAGTGATAAAATAGAAAGGACAAACCACTGGAAAATGTAGTTCATACAACAACACTTTGCTTAGCGGATTTAGACTGATTAACTTTACCGTGATAAGGATAATAGCAGTAAGTGGAACAAGATTTCAAGGCAAAGACATCCACAAGGCAAAGAGAAACCACACTAATCATGTGGTAGAGAATGGAAAGCTTGCATCTAGCGATATAGACTTAGAAGCATAGACTTGGATCATGATCCGTAAGCAGCATAGGTGCATGGAAAACTTATTTATCCAAAAATAAAAAGAGTGGGCAACTCCAATCTCTATGCTCCTAAGAAAGCCAAAGCCTATTTCAACATACTCTGCAAACTAATAAGAAAAAATGCTTCAAATCTAACGCAAGTGACAACATATTGCAAACTCGGTATCTGACGCAAAGTGACAACATATTGCAGATTCGGTATCAATTGCACCAGCAACCATAAATGAGAATAAAAACTCAAGTTCATGTTTACTCTCATATCATGAGTATGTTGACCGTGAGCGCATCGTTCGATTGTGGCTTATTCCCCGCGAAAAATAAAGGCATTATATCTGTCAGTGCAAGAATATTCAATATTTTTAGTGTTTGTTTTTTGCAAAAGTTTAAAATTTTTTAACATGTGTTTAAAATTTTTCTACATCAATGATTTAAATTAAATAGTTATGTGAATTCTGATTAAAAGAAGAAAAATTGATAAATAAATTAATTTTCTTCTTTCAATCGAAGAAAACGGAGGCTGAAGCTCATCGAGAGCTTCAAAACGTTTACGGAGATGCTGCTTTAACTAAAACAACGTGTCGACATTGGTTCCGTCGCTTTAAAGACGGTGATTTTGATGTTGACGACCCTTCGCGTGAGGGAGATGAAAAACATTCCAAGACACTGAATTGACGGCGTTGATTGATGGGGATTCGTGTCAAACGCAGTTAGAATTTGCTTCAGTATTAGGAGTTACTCGCTAAGCCATTTCCAAGCGATTGGTAATTATTCAAAATCAAGGAGCTTGGGTTCCTTATGAGTTGAAGCCAAAGGACGTTGAGCGTCGTCTTTTCGCCTGTGAACAACTGCTTCAGCGACAAAAAAGGAAGGGTTTTCTCATCATATTGTAACGGGTGATAAAAAATGGATTCATCGGCAATCCAAAGAAAAGAAAGTCATGGGGGCTACCCGGTTATGCTTCTACGTTGTCGCCTCGGCCGAATATTCACGCTGCGAAGGGTATGCTCTGTATTTGGTGAGATCAGGTCGGTGTTATTTATTACGAGCTGTTGAAACCAAGTGACTTGAAGTAATGCGATTCGAGTCCAGCTCTGCACAAAAAACGCTCACAATACGCGGAGAGATTCCAAAGAGTGATTCTTCACCATGACAACTGTCGGCCTCACGTGGCCAAGCCCGTTAAAACCTACATGAAACACTAAAATGGGAAGTCTAGCCCCATCCGCCATATTCTCCGGATATTGCGCCGCCCGATTATCACTTGTTCCGTTCGATGGCACACGGTCTGGCTGACCAGCAGGTTCACTCATGTGACGACATTAAGGAATGGCTATATTCGTGGATAGTCTCAAAATATGGACAGTTTTACCGTGACGGAATTCAAGATTTGCCAGAAAGATGGGAAAAAGTAGTAGCTAACGATGGACAATGCTTTCAATGAGTAATTTGTAAACATGTTTAATAAAGCTGCATTTTTATAAAAAAAATAATGCGAGAACTTGATTTCGCACCTAATAGAATCCCTCCTATGATAAGCGCATTTTGAATTCGTCGATGATTATACATTTTTTTCCACCATTTCTAGACCACGATCAGCGAATCTGTTTAATTTTCCTGTATACTCTGACCTGGCTTAAACCTGAAAAGTTCACATTGAAAAGTCTAGCGTGGTAAAAATCCATGTTTTGGTAGTCAATTCACATCACCTCCATAACGATATCATCAAAGCGTTTAAACAGAACGTCCCCTGTGGCATTCGCTATGTGACATGCAGCGCCATCCAGCTGCAACCGCACATCGTTCACATCTATATTGTTTAATTTGGATCAGAAAAAATTGGTTAGTGTTGATCGGTAGCGCTCGTCGTTGACAACAATGCTCTGACTAATGTCCGTTTCAAACAATTACGGACCAATGATTGCCGCCGGCTCAAAATCCAAACAGTGAGTACATTGCCATCTAGCGAACCTCGTTTGGATAGCCGTCAACCCATACAAGGTAATTTTGTTGGTAACATAACAAAAAGAGCCTTACCGTTAAAGATGATTTTTCGGCCAAGATTGGCATACTTTCCCAAACACTCCGAAGCTCAGTTAGCGGACTAACGACGTTGTGTATGATCATTAACTTTAGGCTCCTAGATCAGTTGGATTTTGTATGGTGGCGAATCCAAGTCCCGACGCAAAAATCACCAAGTTAAAGACTGAGTTCTTGTGTACGGTGAGAAATCTAATACTTTAGAATCTACTGCACACTTTCACGACAATGAAAAAGTTCTAGGCCTGTCTGACATACATTTGAATTCGACCACAAAACGTTATAATGTCGTCTTTAGTCCACCCCGTTTGCGTAAAATATGCGCAACGCGTGCAAAGTTCGCACTATACGTGCTGCTCAATCATGTGACTTGGCATGATGATTTGGCATCAGTGACTAAATAATGAACAACATATTGAACAGACGCCGTCAAAAACAATATAGACTGACCCGCCCGATTTGGAAACCCCATTAGATCTCACATATGCATTACTTATTTTCTTTTTTTTTACACTTCTGTGTGCCTCACATACCCTGACGAGCCTAATGCTCCAGAATGCTCAAGATACTGTACAGGGATAACCATTAGGTATAAAAATTGTTCCCAAAATCCATATAAAATGTTTATATTTACCTACAAGTTTTAATATCAGCTCGATGGGAATTTAAGGTTTACAATAAATATATTTTCTTTATCACCAAGACTACAATGTTGACCATCATTTCGAATATTCCACTTAATGAGAACACATTCAATTCTTTTGAAATTTCAAACCAATTGTAGCCAATAATGCGAGTGCCATTTGTAATTCGCGGTTGGATGTTGTTACTTTGCGTGCATGTTTTGTGTCAGTTAAACAACAGCGGCAGCAGTAACAACAATAGCAATACCAACTAAAATATTTGTAGATTTCCATAATTATAGGCCTGAGGTCCGTCCGTACACAAAAACTCGTATTGAATTATTCTCGAATAAATTTATGCATATTTTTTTCTCTCCATTTTATTGTTTATTCCTGCGTTTTCTTCTTCGGACTTCGCGAGCGCTAATTAAAGTCATTAAATTTTTCTTCTTTCAAACACAGTCACAGAGTAACACAACAATAACAACATACGCATTCATGTTTCAAAATGGGGGAAAACGACTGTTCAACCGTTGGGGGAGAGTCCAAAACGCAAACAGGTGATTTCGTTTGGTTTCATGGAAATTGTACCACTCGCAATACTCCATTTAGGATTTCGTTTTGAGTTCCATTAACATTTTACTTGGCAAATGGAAATGGAATATGAATGAAATTGTAATAAATTTTCAAGTCGAAGTTACTAATTATAGAGTAGATGCCAGAGTACGAAACAATCGTGAAATATTCAGTTGCAGTTCCGTTCTACTTTCGAGTTTGAATGTAAGTTATGGAATAGTATTTTGTAAGATTATGAAAACATGATCGCCAAGATCTAAAGAAGGAGAATGTGAAAATTTAACGTAAAGCTTGAAGTGTGTGAATATAATAGTTTGGCGCCTAGCGGTTGGTATAATTTGAGGAGAGAATTCTAAACATTTGTACAAAGCATTAGAAAAGATATAAGGAAATGGAATGTTAATTTCTTTGAATATATTAATATATTTTCCTTAATAATTATTTTAACCGTAAACACAACAAATGGATTTGCTCTTCCATTAATGAGAATTTCCAAAAAGCTTAATGAATACCAGATTGGGCCAAAATAATGAGGACTGTTGAAATATACTATATACTCTCAAAGAGAATTAAGGCATATATTGTTGGAACAATCCTTTATAGAGTTTTTTCCCAGTTAATTTTCAAAAAGACCGGCTTCGGGTTTTTTAACCTCATACTTCCATTTTTCCAACTTAAAAAGCGTAAATTGTAAAAATTGATAAATATAAATTGGCTAAGCATTTCATTTTCACTTACATGCAAAAACATTGTTACTTCACATTGAACTTTTTCCATTTTCAGTTTTTTTATAGAAAATTGAAATAGACAATTTAAATCTATAACATTTTCTCAATTTTTTTTTTTTTTAAGATTTAAATTATCAAGAAAAAATGTTTATTCTAATTTTATTTTATTTTATTCTATTTTTTATTCCATTCAATTTTTTTTTTTATTTTTTCAGTTCTATTTTATTCTATTCTATTTTTTAAATTTAGTTAAAATATCTACAGAACAAATTAATTGATTTACACTCGATTATTTTAACAAATACCTTCACAAATTGAAAGCACATATAAAAATATTAAATATTTTTTATAGAAAAAAAACATTTTTTTGAATATGTGTTGAAAATTGTTATTCATTAATAACCTAAATTAATCACTCGCCAAAAACAAGTGCAAGTCATTTAGAAAGATTCACATTTCCATCACTTCAAAGGATGGAATCCATGCATATTTACTGTTTCCAACGAAGAACTTTTAAACTAATTCCAAAACTATGGTACTGAAGTACTTCAAAACATTAGTTTGATTCCCATTTATAATTCCTTAGATAATTCCTAAAACATCTTAACGTGAGATACGACAAAATCCACTTCTTAGGGGGACACAATAAGCTTAATTTCAAAGAAGCCCCATTTAAAGTTTTTGTGCAAACATTTATTTATCCTCCCTTACATGATGACCGATATAAAGGGTGTCCCAACAAGAATGCAAGATTTAAATTTGGCGCCATTCGAAGTGTCATTGTTTGACATTTGAACAATTGTTATTGTTAGCTAATAGAAGGTACGAGGTTAGTAAAAATCGAGCGCTACACGAATGAACAACGCATTCTCATTGTGAAATTGTTTTACCAAAATTGCGATCAATTTGGGGTCACAATAATGCTCCAAAAGAGTCAACTGTAAAGAGATTAATGGATAAATTTGCCAAAACTGGGTCTGTTAGTGATGTAAATACAACAATGCGCCTTCGACCAGGTCCATCGACCGAAAATGTCGCAGCTGTACGTGATGATGTCACTCAAACTCCATCCACCTCAATTCGACACCGAGCTCAGCAAATTGGTGTCTCCAAATCCACTATGCAGCGAATTTTGACGAAAGATTTGCATCTTCATGCATACAAAGTTCAATTGACTCAGGAACTGAAGCCAGCTGACCATGGACAGCGAAGGGAGTTCGTTAATTGGATATTGGAGAGACAACATAAAAATGCTGATTTTGCCGATAAAATCATCTTCAGTGACGAAGCCCATTTCCATCTTGATGGCTTCGCAAACAGTCAATGGTGTTCGGTATCGTGAAATGATAACCAGTTTTTTCGTGCCTAGAATTGAAGAAATTCATGTGGAGGGCATGTGGTTTCAACAAGACGGCGCCACATGTCATACAGCCAGAGAAACAATTCAATTGCTGCATCAGTCATTTAAATCTTGCGTTCTTGTTGGAACACCATTTATTAAGTTTGGCATTATATTTATAAAAGCTATAAATATTTAGAGATTAAATGAAACATATACGAGTACATTTCCTATGTTCTTAAAAATCTATGTCGTTATACACAATATTGTAGACTGCAGTTAATGATAATGCATGTATAAAAGCTTCGATCCTACTTAATATTAAGCGATTTTCTGTTTCTTTTGTCTGCCTACTGTTTTTTTACAGAATCTGCGCGCAGATTTGGTAATAAAAACAATCCTTGCGAATGCTTCTTCAACAGCAACTTTAGTGTAGTTATTTGTATTGAGGAAAAACTTTTCAATGGAACGTTTTCTGACCACATAATCTGAAGAAACATTTTCTTGAACAAAAAGTAATTCTTTCGAATAATAAAAAATTGCAATCAAAGATTTGAATTTTCATCACACCTACATCAATCACGAATATGTAGAGAAGAGACATCATAAAATTCTGCTTCCATCCTATAACAACCCTGTGTTAATATCTATGTTGACTAAGTAATTTTTCTCCAAATTCTCCACAAAATCAGTTAAATGTCCGCTTCCTTGGATGCATATATTTTGCTGGGCAGTTACGTGAATTCTGAATAAAATAAAAAAAATTGTCATAGAAATAATGTAAAGAGTTATCATTGCTATAGAGGATGTGGTGAAGAAACAGTGAATAGGTCTCAAAAGCGACAGCACCCCTCCTATGACAAGTCCATGTTAAATTCTTCGATGAGTGCGCATTTTTTCACCGCTCGCAGACAACGATCAGTGGAAATTTTTAATTTTTTTGGAGGCTGTTTTTTACTCGGATGCAAAGCCTAATAATATATTAACTGGTGTAAATTGGCAAAACACTGGTCTTATTTGTGCCTCTCACAAACAAACTAAACATGTTATATGGATAAAGCCGTCAACATATCTTCGAGACGAGTGTACCAATATAAAAAAAGAAAAAATAATAATCGAAAGTCGAATGTACGTAGTCCGTGAAATTTGAAAATTCATCTTTTTTTTGAACACACCTCCTGTGCATACGAGTATTTATCATTTTCAAAGAAGCATTTTTATACCGCTTTCAAATCTAAATAAACTCGGTAGTTCTCATTAAATTGAATCACATTTAAATACTGTTTATTTCCTTGGATTCAACTGCCACATAATCACATTTGACAGATACACTGTTTTACAGTGTAATTTTGGTTTGAAAACTCTGACACGAAGACAAAATTTCTTCGGTAAAATGAAAAATTGCATCAAAATGACTCATTTTTCATTGCAATGGCAGCTGTCATGAAAATGTGAAAAAGACACACCGTAAAAAATCGCTTTCTTCCTATGACAAGCATATGCTAAATTCATTAATGATTTTCACCAGTTTGCTCCAAAAAAATGCGGCGAATTTCAGCTTCTGCGGTTGCACCTCTTTTGCTGGACAGCTTTCTTTAGGTTGGTTACATGAGTTTTTTTCCTTTACTCAAACTCGTGTGAATGTAGACTGCAAAGTTGTGAAAATCCGAGTCATTGTTAGTATTTTGTAGTTTGACTTGCAAGATCGCGATACTGGAAACATATCGTCCATCTATAGCCACGAGGTCTATATAGTTCCTTGTGATGATCAGGTCTCCTTTTCAATGTCTATGTTATAATCACGTAATAACTACTTATTACCATGACCCCAGAAAACTTATTATCGCATCGAGGATAACGGTCGTTGGTTCCCGTCTTCTTTATATTCTTTACATTTAACCTGTATTTCCCATCATAATAAGTTGTAGGCTTATGAAACAATGTGTTCCGTGTTTAATAGTGGCAAAACCCTCTGGCACAAATGTTCGCTAATCATTATAATCATTTCAACTAGAAGTTTTCCTTTCAGAAAGTGTTAAATTTTGGTCATTGACAATAAACCCCAAACAAAGTCAGACCTACAGTGAATGGACATGGATATATGAAATTGCGGCATTATAATGTGCCAGTGAATAATACTTAAATAGCTAATAATACTATTTATAAAATACCAAAGAACATTATAATAATCTTCCACAAATACCACAGAGGGGGGCGTAAGTATGTAGTACGAAAATGCTACTACTACTACTGCCATGACATATTTTTATAGCTATAAACTTTAACGACGCCCCAAAAGGCATAAACAAAATGGGCATCTACCTGTAAATAAAAGTCCTCCATATACATACACATAATAATGGAGACACTTGTGCTTTGGTGCTCCACCGCCTCGAACAGAGAGAGAGCGGTAGGGGATGGGCCTACCTGTCATAGGATGGAGCAAGGCAGTCCAATTGGATTGCAATGAATGTCGTTTTTCGAGCAATTATAAAGTGATTATCAACGTTCAAAATGCGGCCATTAATTTGCAAATTGCAAAATTGACCATTAAAAATAACAACCACTGGTAGTAAACAGTATTCACGACAAGGCACAGTGGGATATTTTGACACAAAATAAGGAAACTAAATGTCAATTAGGTAGACTGACTTATAAACGTTTTCACCAAATACCCTTTGACCGGATATTAGGCAGGTTGTACCTTAATCTTTTATTCGGTGCAAACATAAACGGTGATAGAAGGAGCGTCTGTGGCTAACCGGTTTTGAACAACTATTGCTCAGAATTGCAGCACAATAAAACAATTGAACAGGCACTGCATTACAAATGGTCATGATCGATTAAATAATTTGCTATAAAACTAAAGAAAGATAGAAAGTAGAAACCCTGAAGTCATATACTTACTGCTTGGTCACCTACATAGAGCCCTGCATAAGGATATTCGTTTTCCTTTACGTTCGAACATGTATTTTTACTAAAGCATTCGAAGAAGTGTTAAACAAAAACGGATTATTCATGAACGCGATTTCTATATAACGTCAATAAATATGTGGTGTGATTTTCTGTAGACGATATTGGAAATTACTGTGGAAAATCTTGTGTTTATATAAGACCACCAAATGATTAACCTTAATATTTCGCTGAACTTTCTGTTCATGGGATACATCATCAAAAAACGCCAACTTGATATACCTATAAATCCGAAAATGTGGAAAAATTAAAGAAAACGTTATATCCCGGAAACGGAGCGTTAGAACACATAAATTATTTAATTTTTGAGAGTTTCTGAGGGTACTGGACAAAGTGACATTTTTCAAAGTGTCAAAAAATTTTCCGAATTCCGAATTCGCTTTGGTCAGTGATCAACTGAAGTTAACATCGATAAAATGAAACAGCTGCAGAGGGAGACAGCTGTTGATATTTTTATGCCTCACCAACGAATTCGTACCGTTTTAAATGATTATTTCCATATGAAAAGCGTTGCTACCCGACTAATTTCGAAAGACTTAAATTTGCTTCAAAAATAAAAATACATTACAGCCAGCGAAATGACATCGTTTTACGATTTTGACATACAAACAAGTCTACAAACTTTGAAAAGGCGAAAAAATTCAAAGGTGACTGTTTTTTTTGACTATCGCGATGTTGTGCACTCGAAATTCTTGCCTGTAGGTCAAACGGTAAATAAAATATACTATCTGGGCGTTATGGGGCGTTTGAAAGAACAAAATTCGTCAAAAAGGCCGGATTTGGATAAAGAAAACTCACGTGTCAGTTAAAAGGTCTATAATCTTAAACGAATTTCTGGTTAAAAGCTCAAGAATGTCACCGAACAATCATCGTATTCACTTTTGTATTCAAATGACCACTTCGAGGGTACCCACTTTCAATCGACAGAAGATATAAAAAATGATTCCAGACTAGAAAGGACCACATTTTTCAGCAAAATGCATATGAAAAATGTTTTCATGATTGAACTGTTTATTCGTTGGCAAAAGTACTTTATTTCGGAAGGGACGCTTTCTAAATTTGAATGAATGATAAATATTTTGTTTCTTATTAACTTTAATCGCTACCTTTTTGATAGAAAATATATTAACATTTTCTCCTAAATTCTCCACGGTGTTAGTCAAAGTAAATGCAACTTAGTGTTGTCAGCAATGTGTGCGACGCTCGTTTTAGGTTTATGCACGTTTTTTGTGGCTGCATTTGCGGTGTTGGGGCGGAAAATACTTTTGGAGGTATAATAGTTATGAGTATACTTTAAATAACATTGAGGATCTTGTGACTGAAATATGTATATTAATTTTTTATACGTTGTTGTGATTAACTTTTTCATGTATTAAAAATTTAAAATGAATTTAAACGAGAGTTGTTTCACGAATAATAATTTCATTATGACATAAACTGCTGGGGAATTTGAAGAATATGATTCAATTAATCACAAATGTTAAAAAATCTTAAGTGAAGCCGAAAAGCGTAATTCTATGTAAGTAAGCAATTTAGCTTAGGTTGTTAAATTTTATGTTCATGTTGCTGTCACACATTTTAACATTTTCTGTGGTACAAAAGAAGAATTTTCACATATTTTTCGTCTTTTATTTCAGAAAAAGCGAAAAGCAGCCAAATCAAATTGATGAATACGACCATTGGAAGCCACCTGAAACGACTTGAACTTGTCACAATACTCGATATTTCTGGACAAGCTAAAGAAAATCTACTTAAGAAACTGAGAAAACACTAACGATTTATTGCCACCGCGACAACATTATACCTCACACATCTTTGCAGACCCGTGAAAAAGTATTCGAGCTTGGATAAGAGATGATATCATGGAAAGTGATGTCCATCTTATAGCACAGATCTGACACCTTTGGAGTTTCACTCAATGTAAAGTTTACAAATGTTTTGAATGGAAAAGCTGTAAACCATCAGCTATTCCCCCAATCTAGGACCAAAAAATCACCTGAGCGATAGCAGGTCTTTATAGTTTCGACAAAAATTGCGTTAATCGATTAATTTGGAACTTTTACAATGGATTGATGCACAATTTGACAATTTTTAACGACTAATATAGGGTTATCCATTTCTCAGTTTCAAAAGTAAAGTTAAATAAAATACATACAAAGCTATGACATCGACGAAACTTATAATGCCATTTAAACGACCGCCTCTGGATTGGTTGCAGCAGTGGATCCTTTTAAGGTAGTTCTCGATCAACTTTTCGCACATTTCGGACGGTATCTCTGCGATAACTTATCGAATGTTAGTTTTTAAATGCTCCTGCATTTGGGGATTATCCACGTAAACATAGTCTTTGACGTAGCCGCACAAACAGCTACCTTTTCCGGATGCAATGGCCTTTCTCAATCACCACCGACAAAATTGTCGCTAAAGAAAATTTTGTTCGATTGAAAGCCCATGTTTGAACCACCACTTTTGTGTGAGCTTTTAAGTATTTTTTACGCGTTCTTCGTTGTAGTTGTGTTGTAGATGTGGTTGTAATTGTAGTTCTGGTTGTAGTTGTAGTTGTGTGGTTGTGGTTGAAGTTATAGTTGTAGTAGGTTGTGGTTGTAGTTGTATTTGTAGTTGTAGTTGTAAATGTAGTTGTAGTTCTGGCTGTGGTTGTGGTTGTAGTTGTAGTTATAGGTGTAGTTGTGGTTGTGGCTCTAATTGTAGTTGTGGTTGTAGTCGTAGTTGTAGTCGCAGTTATAGGTGTGGTTGTGGTTGTAGTTGTTGTTGTGTTTGTAGTTGTAGTTGTAGCTGTAGCTGTAGTTGTGGTTGTGTGGTTGTAGTTGCAGTTGTGGTTGTAGTTGTAGTTGTGGTTGTGTGGTTGTAGTTGCAGTTGTGGTTGTGTGGTTGTAGTT
>JAHXMU010020718.1:0-13056 GCA_019455685.1 Philornis downsi
GGTGGCGCAATAGAACGTGCATATTTAAAACATAGATTAAAAAATAAGTATAAAAGGTATGGTTAAAATAAATCTAAGGCATTGTAGATTAATAAATGGAGTTTATTTTTTAAAAATAACATCATCTAAAGGTGACCCTCTCTACGACGGCACTCCTCTAACTGCAAACGAAAATTATTGAAAACTTTCTTCAGTAATACAGATGTAATGGCTGCCATTTCACCACGGATATTCTCCTTGAGCTGAACGATGTTTCTTGGATTATTACTGTAGACTTTGTGTTTGAGGTATCCCCACAAAAAAAAGTCAAGAGGCGTCAAGTCTGGACTACGTGGGGGCCATGGGATATCACCTCTTTTCGAAATCAGTCTGCCAGGGAACATCTGCTTCACCACCGCCATGGAGTCATTTGATGTGTGACAGGTAGCTCCATCTTGTTGGTACCAAGTTCTGGAATTCTGTCCAACATCTCAACATAGCGTTCCGCATTAACCGTGACGCATTTTCGAAGAAAAAAGGACCAATTATTCCTCTGCCAGAGATTGCTGCCCATACTGTCACTTTAGTACTATGGAATGGTTTCTGGTGTTTAATTTTGGGATTTTCATAGGTAAAGGTAAAGTGGATCATTTTTATGGGAGGTTTGTTCCACGTTTTGCAGGAATAACAAGAAAACGTGGTGGTCAACAAGTTGGATTACTGCAATTAACGATTTAGGAGATGCAGGAAAGACTACATAATTTGGGAAAATTGGTCTATATGTACGGGATATAGCAAAAGGAATCGATTAATATAGCCCATTTACAATCCCTGGCTATGCAAGATATTAGACTGTGTTATTGTGTCATCCAGACAGATAGACGGATATCGTTCAATCGATTTAGAAATCATGAAATCATAAATAGATGCTTAATACTTCAGACGTTTCCTTTAGGTGTTATATTTTTGGCCATACCAAATATCTTCATTCCTTCAGATGAAGCTTTAAAAACAGCTTATAAGTTGACAATTTTTTTAAACTGTAGACAGGGCAGATTGTGCCAGCTTATCAACATTAGACTATCAAATGGTAAAGGACTGGAACATTTTCCTTTGGAGTTATGCCACTTTAAAGATAGCCAGCACATCTCCACAATAACAAAGCAACACTCATGGAAGTCAGACACATCCATATGCAATTGTTTTGGGGTGCGCGTGCCCTTATACAAGCATAAATGTTCTGTTATCGATGCCTTGCTAACGTTGTCTCTGCATGCGTGTCAATATATTGATTATTTGTCTTTGTATGGGTCTTACATTGCATGTTTCATCTTACATTGCATGCTAAGATGCTACAAATTTTAATTTAAAAAAGAAACTCTTTCTATTTCCAAGGATATGTTTCCATATATTGCTGTAATGGTCTTACCCCGCTATTAGTGCGTAATGGTCCGTCATATGTTCGTATGTGAGAATAATTATTAGTGCGAGTTTAAAAACAACTACGTTCTCTTCACGTTCATTAATACAGAATGTATCCTTTACGATGCTACAAAAAACAACATATCCTCAGAAAAGAAAGTCATATAATGTAATTTAGTTAGATTTAAATACAAATAGTATACAGAAATTTGGTGTGAGATTGCGTTCATTTTGAAGTTTTCAATAATTTGGTGGCAAAGGGTGATCGAATAAGAATTATATGTTGTTAATTTTAAACTAAAACAAAACGACATAATATATCAAAGTGATTTTTATCTATATTTTTTAAAGCGATTCGTGACACATTGATTTAAAAGCAATATAGACAATTCAGTGGAGTGAACTCTTTCGTACAGAACCTTCATCCAACTCCTTTCTGAGTTGCTCAAAAAGTACGAGAGATGCTGAAGTGGAAGCAGTAAATTGCTACGTTCTTATATAGGATTATCCATTTTTCGTTTTCAAGTGAAGCTAAATAAAACATACAACAAACTATCGTAACTAAGATCTCGCTGATTTTTTTTTCATAAAAATGCAACTTTATTATGAAAACATGTTCTCAAATTATTCATTAAAAATATTGCACATCGCTAGCTACTACTTTTTCTATCTTTTTGGCAAAGCTCGAATTCCGTCACGGGAACACTGTTCATCTTTTGAGGCTATCCACGAAGCTAGCTATTCCTTGATGTCGTCATATGAGTGGAACTGCTGATCAGCCATGGGAACATCTGCTTCACCATCGCCATGGAGTCATTTGATGTGTGACAGGTAGCTCCATCTTGTTGGAACCAAGTTCTGGAATTCACTATTCTGGAACTTTCAATTTCTGGAGCCAAAAATCCGTTCAACATCTCAACATAGCGTTCCGTATTAACCGTGAAGAAGAAAAAAGGACCAATTACTCCTCTGCCAGAGATTGCTGCCCATACTGTCACTTTGAGACTATGCAATGGTTTCTGGTGTTTGATTTTGGGATTTTCACTGTTTCAGTAACGACTATTTTGACGGTTGACGAACCCATTCATAAGGAAATGAGCCTCGTCAGAAAAAAGGATATTGTC
This sequence comes from Philornis downsi, assembly GCA_019455685.1. NCBI lineage: Eukaryota > Metazoa > Arthropoda > Insecta > Diptera > Muscidae > Philornis > Philornis downsi. The sequence continues at coordinate 2,526 of JAHXMU010020718.1, forward strand.
AAAACTGGAAAATCGATTAAGCATTTCATTAGCAAAAGAGAGCCTTGCTATGAAATCAGACTCTTTCAATTCTTGTGTTAATTGCAGCTTATATGGATGCAGTTTAAGATCCAATGTTAAAATTCGTTGCAAACTTCGTCGCGATAATTGTAAGACAGACGATCTCTTGCGAGTCGACATTTGTGGATTTCCTCGTACTGACTCCATAACTCTCTCAACATTGCCTTCGGTCCTAGATGTTCTTGGACGGCCATGCTGTTACATACATACTGCTTTTAAAAATGCAGCTGGGTTTCGCCTCTTTGTGTGATCCCAAAGGTAACCGACCCAAGAAAGAAGACACAGAAAAGTTGGGAAAAATGTAACTTATTTTTCCTTTTGCCTTTTTCCTTTTTGCCTTTTGCCACTTTTTTTTTAGCGGCATTCAATATATTCTAAATTTTTGTTTACAATAAGAACTGTTAAACTCCTTAAAACAGCCATCAACCGCAGACTCTTATTGTTAGCAAATCTTTTACCACCGAGTAATTTTTTCAAGTTTGAAATTTGCAATGAAGCAATTCGAATTGCAATGAAGCAATTCGAAATTTAATTCATTAATTTTGGTCATTACAGTAGTAGATGTGTGAACTAGAAGCATTGTCTTGATTAAACAACACTTTCTTTTTCGCCAAATGCGGCCTTTTTCCATAATTTCATCACCTAAACGCTGCAATAAATTAGCATACATTGATGTTTTTTTCCTTTACAAAGATAATTGTAAAAATAATCCCGTGCGAATCCAAAAAAAAAACAGGCGCACAGATCTTGCTTGCAGATGGAACCGTCTTCGCCTTCCTTGGGCACGATTCTCCTATTCCAGTCCACTACTTTGACTGTACCTTTGTCTCAGGTGTGAAGTAGTGGACCCATGCTTCATCCATGGTTATAAATGAAACATCGCCAAACACCCTACTGAAACATTTTCACGACGTTGTGTTTGTTCTATTGAAAGTAAGAATGGCATTTATCTTGCTCTTTTTCATCTTCACACCTCAATAAATATACGAGGTATAGCACTTTTTGAAAAGTCTATCATTTCAGCTAGCTTACGCACCTTCAGACGACGATCATCTAATACCATTTTGTGGATATTCTTAACCGTCTCTGTCGTGGGCATATCAATTGATCGACCATTACGATGTTGGCATTGACAGCTCGCACGGCCTTGTTAAACTCTAGTACCCAATATTTCACAGCTTGGCTTTAATATTGGCTGGACTGAAATCAATTTTTTCCATGCTTACAAATTCACTGAGATCATTTACTTTTGATGGCTCAAAAATAAATACTAAACAAGGACATGAAACTTAAACATATGTTTTATAAAGATGCTACTTTTCACCAAAATAATTTTTTTCAGACTACTGGCACCATCTATACGTCAGGTCGGCTAGTTATTGAGCAGCTGTCGTAATGCAATTCAAATGATAAAAGTGTAAGTAGGTTGGGTTAGGTTAGGTCAGTTTGGCAGTCTGAATAGACGGACTCACTTAAATATAGTCCATTGTAATACCACGGAAACCTTCTATATCTAGAAAGGCTACCAAAGTGTACTCTTTGATGGCGAGTGAACCTTCGATGAATCCGACCAAGTCATGCATTGCAGTCACAGTGGACTTACCCTTGCAGTAAGCATGTTATCTATTCGACAGCTGCTTCTGGTCTATGCTCGTCCTAAGGTAGCTGTAAATGATTATCTCCAGTGTTTTGAGGACAAACTGTGACAGGCTGGTAGGTTTAGAAACCTTTCTGTATCGTATGGGAGGTTTTCCCGGGTTTGGGAATAAAGACCAGCTTGGTCTCCCTCCAAAAATCAGGGATATATGTTAGGAAGACACATCCGATATAGAGCTCTTCAAGCTATGGAATCAGCGTATCAGCCACCACTTGTAGTTCACCCGGTGAAATCATGTCCGGTCCGGATGATTTGAAGGGTTCAAAGCTTTTAATTGCCCACGCTCTAACAGAATTGCTTTCAAAAACTAACATCGGATTGTCTAAAATATTATATTATAATAATCTTATCACTCTCTTCCACTATTTTGCCACTATCCTAATAATTTCCTTATTCTAAACTCAAAGAACATTTCAAGGGCGATTTAACATGCAACTAAATTTATTTCCCTCTCATGCTATCAGTATTGATATTACGAAAATTACTTGTATTATCCTAATAACAATCAAAACACTGGATGCATTTCTGTTCCTTACCACTCTGGGATAGCTGGGTTTGGCTACTATGCGAGGGTTGAAGAGCGTGCTATTTCAATAAATGTAATTTTAGCACATTATATAGATACGCTGGTAAAATATACATACAACTATTTTAGAAATGTGTGTTTTTCTCCTAATTTTAGAGACAATCTGAAAAACCCGGGTTGCTAAGTTTTTTTTGTTAGTTGAATAATCGAAAACCGGTTTTTTGAAAATAGTGAATAGTATTTGAACCTTATACCCGTATGATATATTCTATCATTACATCGAGTGAAGGTATACAGCATGTTTTAAGATTATTAAGTGTATCAACATTCATTAGCCACCCTGTGTATATTTAATTACTAAGAACCCGAAGCTGCCTTTGAATTTTCGTCCGTTGGAAAAATTTCAAAGTTTTGTCCTTAACATTGGACAAAACTTGTTTCTATATTTTCAAATAAAGGGTGTTCATTCTACCAATGAATTTCGAATATTGTCGAATTACAATTAATATATATCTATTCTGATAACCATCACTGTACTGAAATAACGACTATTCTAAAGCTCTCTCCCGTTCTTGTAGTCTTTTTCGAACATTACAATGTAAGTGAGTTTGGTCGTGTGGACCATCTTAAGAGTTAGTCGTCGTAATACATTCCCCCCACATAGTCGCTGGAAATAAAGACTGAAACCTTACAAGCTGTGTTTTTCATTTTAAAGTTAACAAAGGTATTATTCCGTTTATGTATCTAACGGTTCAGATTTTTCTCCACTAATATTTTTTCCCCCGTTTATTCTTTTCGAGAATATTCACCAAACATTGTTCGCCTATACATCACTATTTTTTGGTCCTCATCGAACCGGATGGGCGAATGTTCTACAAAAAGAATAATTTTTATTTAAAGGCATATCTGATCTACCCTTCTATCGGACGTCCCCGAGCTGGAGAAAAAAACTTGTAATGCGGAGACCGGAGTCATATACCTATAATAAAGCAATAAAAGGGCTAGTACACACTCCAAGGTATGTGAATCTGTGAAATTTATAGTTCCAGAACATAAGTGCGCGACGGCAACATATTGCAAATTTTTTATTTATTCACCGTTGAAGTGGTAAATGTTAACCAAATCCCTAATAATTACCGCGTTTACAGAGTAAAACTTTGCAGCTGGACATACTCAGCTGGTATTTATAGACGTTCGAAAGCAACATTTGCATTGTGTTATTCGAACTGCAACTAAAACACTCGCTGACTCGCATTATAACAACGCAAAATTATTGTCTGAACATGTCAATAACCTTTCTCCAATATAACGTGTAACCGCAATCAACAAGTGCAGCTTTGTAGCTATCGACATTTCGCTCTTATGCCTAGCTTAGGTCGTTCATACATGTTCGACGGTCGTCGTTGTAACTACGGATTTGTTTTGTTTGAACTACAACCGATAAATTGAACATAATCTCAAAGCCGTAGCCTCATGTAATATTATCACTCAATTAATCACACATATTAATAACTTGTCAGATAAGAGTGTCACTACTTAACGAACTTCTTGTTGTAACACTTTCAACTCAAATTAAAGTCATTAAGAGTTTTCACTTCCCAACATCTTAAGAGAGTTTGTTATGAAACTGCATTCAAAGGGTGACATAAGAGACGATTGCCAACAATTTCATGTGAAGAAGTGATTTATAATCATAACAATGCACTCTTAGTATGAATGTGTGTGGATATATTTATATCTACGTATACAAATTTATCTCACTAGCTCAATCTAAATAAACTTTCAGAATATTTAGTTATCACAGAACGTTTATCTCATTATTTAACATCACGATTTATCGGAATTTTTTTGAATAAATAAAAAAAAAAAACACATTTAAAAGCACGGATTTTAAACAAGAATATCAGTTTATTAACCTCTTTACAATTATCTTAATAATTTTTTAAGTGACCAAACTTCGCATGTCTTTTACGAAAGCGAGGCGACGATTCATTTAAACGTAGTGTTTAATTATACGGTTTTTTTATATAAATGAACTACTCAATATTTGATAACATGATTATTGTATTGCATTAGAGAAACACCGGAAATTAACAGTTTCTCCCTACCGCGTTTTTTCGTTTTTTTGTTTTATTATAACATCTTGTATCTGAACAATAACAATCCAAATAATTTTGGTCGCAATTTTTCTGCCTGTTCATCCTTACGATTAAATATTTTATCGTTCGAGATTTACTTTATTTTCCTGTAGTACTTTTCGGCAATTATTTTGTTGCTTTGATCTTGGTACCGACTCTTTTACTAAAAATAGAAATTTAGCAACCTTGCTTCTACCATGGCCGAGTTAAACGCTTTTATCAGAACTACCGACCGCGTACTGGAATTCCAAGCCCAATTTTCATCCATTTCTGAAGGGGATCATTCCATTTATACATTAGAGATATACAAGGATGAAATTTTGCGCCTTTGGGATACTCTTAGATCAGCCTACGACCTCCTTTTATCCAAGCTTGAGTCACTTGAGGAGGAAGTCGATTTGGTCAGCGTACGGGCTAAATTTTACGTTGCTTTTGAAGCTCACTTAAAGAGCTTGTCAAAAGTCAATGAACTAGTTGACCGACTGAAGACTTCATCTGAAAGTTCAAATGAAAATAAGAATATGTCACATAACCCAGGACCCAATATTTCGCTACCCCCATGCGACACGGACTTTTTTCACGGCGACTACGCCTCTTGGCCTTGTTTTCGAGATATGTTCTCAGCACTATACAAGGACAATCCCCGTCTTACGCCAGTTGAGAAACTTTGCCATTTGTTAAAAAAAACACAAGGCGAGGCCCGAGCCATTTTGAAAACCTGCCCCCTCACAAACGAAGGTTTTGAAATGGCTTGGAATAACCTGGTGGAACGCTATGAAAACGAAAGAGTTCTTATTAATGCCCAACTCAAGGCACTTTTCAATTTAACCCCAATATCGAAAGAGACAGGGTCAAACATAAAGACCTTACAGCGTACAATTAATGATTGTATCGCTAACCTCAGCCTCCTTAAGGTCGACACTAGCAACTGGGATATGATATTTATATACATTTGCTCAACGTGTCTTCCAAGTCTTGCTTTAAATCTCTGGGAGCAATCCATTCAAGAGAAATCCAAATTGCCGACATGGAAACAGATGAATTCATTTTTAACCACCAGGTATCATACTTTAGAATCCGTAGCTGATATTAGAGGCAATACCACATCCACTGCATCCTATAATACATATGAAAAATCCTCGGTTAGAACCCCTCAAAATAATCGCGATACCAGGAAATACACGTATCACAACAAAATTTCAACTAATATGAAGCAATGCTCTATTTGCATTGGTTCGCACCCCTTGAGACTATGTCCGGATTTTTTAAAAATGTCCATTGACGATCGTTTCAGCATTGTCAAAGCACAAAAGCGCTGCTCCAACTGCTTTGCGACTTCACATGAGTACAAGAAGTGCAAAAGCCAACACGTTTGCTCTCTCTGTGGAAAGAAACATCACTCTCTTCTCCATCGCACAGGACATTCAGAAGCAGACCAAGTGCATAAATCAGCAACCATCTCACATAACCCACCTTCAACTCCCAACGCTGAGCCATCTACATCCTCTGCCAACGGCCAAATTCGTAGAACATATTCCACTTCTATACAGTCCACTGAATCTACACAAATTGTCCTCGGCACAGCGAATGTTGATGTTGTCATCGGCGAGACTAGGCACACCGTACGTGCCCTGATTGACCCCGCCTCTGAAGCATCCTTCGTTTCGAGACCGTTACAAAGGAAACTATATTTACGCACAAAGCCGGCTAAAACTGGGGTGATTGGGTTGAATGAGTCATTGACAGCTACGTCAACTAAAATTTGCTCTTTCAAAATAGGATCCCCCCACGATCATAATTTTACTACTATAGTAGACGCGTTTGTTGTGAGAAAGCTCACCGGTCAACTTTCATATCAGTCCCTGCTACCCACTATACAGTCCACTTTCAGTGATTTACCCATGGCGGATTTTCAATCAAGACAAAGTTCTAACGTCGATATTCTCCTCGGAGGAGATGTATATCCACGTATTTTGTTGGAGGGAATCCGATGGACAGATGATCAACTCCTAGTTGCACAGCAAACAGTTTTTGGCTGGATTGTGACCGGCAAAGTTGCTACCCCTAGCCCTCGTCAAAACATATCATCTTTCTACAACGAAATAGCCCTTGACAGCCAATTAAGGCGGTTTTGGGAACTGGAAGAAGTCCCTAACGATTACCACATGTCTGACGATGACATTTACTGTGAATCGTTGTACAAGGCTACCACAAGGCGCAATGTTAATGGCCGCTTTGTTGTAGCCCTCCCTTTTAAGCGCGAATTTCCTCAATTTGTACAACTTGGAGATTCTCGTCCAAGTGCTCTTTCTCAATATATGCGGAATGAGTCCCGTTTAAACAAAAATACCCCGATTAAGGTCAAATACGACCAGGTAGTCACCGACTACCTATCCCTTGGTCACATGACTAAGGTACCACCCCCTATTTTGCCAGGTAACAATAATGTTTATTATTTACCTCATCATGCCGTATTAAAGCCCGAAAGCACCACTACTAAACTCCGTGTCGTGTTTAATGCGTCCAATCCGTCGTCAAATGGCAAAAGCCTCAACGACGTGTTATACCCTGGACCAATTTTACAAGCCGACTTAACCATCCTACTGCTGCGATGGCGGTTGTTTAGATATGTTTTTAATGCTGATATAGAGAAAATGTATCGGCAAATTCTCGTAAACCCCGATCATACCCCTTTCCAACGGATTATATTCCGAAATTCCACCACCAATGACATCAACGACTATGAGCTCAACACAGTCACCTTTGGTGTAAACTGTGCCCCCTATCTGGCTATTAGAACATTGCTGGAATTAGCCAAGCAGTGCGAGCCAAAATACCCCGCTGTTTCCGACATTTTGCGAAATTATATGTATGTCGACGATGTCTTAGGTGGAGCCCATGATCTTAATTCCGCTCTAGCAATTCAGAAAGATCTTGTGCACGTTTTAGATTCTGCCGGGTTTCCACTGAGAAAGTGGACCGCAAATCATGAATCTTTGCTGCAAGATATACCCCCCGATTTTCTCATCAATTCTGACTTTCTGAAACTATCTGAATCTAGCACAACGAAAACTCTTGGGTTGCGCTGGAATGCTGGCTGTGATTATTTTTATTTCAGTCCCGGAGAACAATCCAGTTCATCTTTTACAACGAAAAGAGATGTTTTATCTCAAATAGCACACCTGTATGATCCAGCAGGGTGGCTAGCCCCAAAGATTATTGTTGCAAAAATTGTAATGCAACAAATCTGGAAAGATAAGATAGACTGGGATGAATGTCTCAAACCCACCTCTTTACAACTTTGGCAGTCTTTTATCGAAGATTACCCAAACATTGGTAATATCCATATTCCTCGGTATGTTAATTACCACCCTTGTTTACCAATTGAATTGCATGGATTCTGTGATGCCTCTGAGAAGGCGTACGCTGCGGCATTATATTTAAGAGTCGAATGTCCGAATGGTGAAATCAAGACAAATTTGTTGGCGGCCAAATCAAAGGTAGCCCCAATTAAATTCGTCACTTTACCCCGCAAAGAACTTTGTGGAGCTGAGCTCATGGCAAAGTTGGTGAGTTCGACACAAGCGCGTTTAAATCTGGTCAATCATCGTTTATTCTTGTGGACGGATTCAACAATTGTTCTCGCTTGGCTGCAAAAACCCGCAAGCAGTTGGAAGACATTCGTAGCTCATCGCGTTGAATCAATAAACGAAAGACTTGACAACAGCAATTGGGGTCATGTTAAATCACAAGACAACCCAGCGGATTTAGCATCCCGAGGTACAACCGCTCGTGAACTAATGACATGCGAATTATGGTGGAAAGGCCCATCTTGGTTGAGCCTACCACGTTCACAATGGCCTTTACCGAATGAAAACTTTGAAACTGAAGAAGAAATTCGCCCCATTAAAGCAATGGTAATCCATATAAATGATGATATTTTGTCTAGATTTTCAGATTTGTCTCGGGCATTACGAGTGCTTTGTTATATTTTTCGATTCTTTCGATTAACTCATCCACAACATAAACAAACAACAAATTACTTGTCTATTGAATTGACTCATTCAGAAGTCAAATCTATGAAAGAAAGACTTATTATTATATCCCAAAAGAAATATTTCCCAGAATATTCGGTTCTTACCCAAAATCTACCACTTCCCCGCAAAAGTAACTTATTAACTCTGAACCCGTTTATCGATACTAACGGATTCATGAGGGTCAATGGTCGGATTATAAAATCTCCAATGTTGACATTTGAAGAAAAGTTCCCCATCATACTCCCTTACGCCGCTAGGTTCACCCGGTTATATATTGAATTTATGCACAAGCATTCCATGCATGGTTCCAACGCTCTCCTTTTACGTTTAACGCGAATAGAATTTTGGGTACCCAGACTGAAAAATCTTATAAGAACAGTCATATTCAACTGTAAGAGTTGCGTAATTCAAAAACACAAATCTTGCCAACAAATAATGGCCGCCCTACCACCGGAAAGAACAACCTTATCACGTCCGTTCACCAATACTGGCATCGACTTTGCCGGTCCGTTTGATATCAAGTCATACGCAGGTCGAGGCACTAGGATGACGAAGGGCTACGTTCTGGTTTTCGTCTGTTTCGGAACGAAAGCAATTCACTTAGAAGTCACAAGCGAAATCTCAACACAGGCTTTTCTCGCAGCTTTTGCTCGTTTTTTCTCACGCCGTGGAACTCCAACTTCTATATATTTTGATAATGGTACTGCATTCGTTGGTGCATCCAACATCTTATCCAAGGATCAATCACTATTATTACCATCTGTGCGGCAACGCCTTTTACACCAATATACACTTCAACCAATAGAATGGCATTTTCTACCACCAGGGTCTCCCCATATGGGAGGTTTGTGGGAAGCTGGAGTGAAAAGTTTTAAAACTCACCTCAAGAAAGTTACTCACTCACAGTCCTTCACATTCGAAGAATTCTACACAATGCTTGTTCGTATCGAAGCGTGCCTGAATTCGCGACCCCTTAGCCCAATGAGTGAAAATGCTCTTGACCTATGCGCTTTAACGCCCGGACATTTCTTGATAGGAACTCCACTATTGGCTCCAGCAGAGCCCGATTGTTCGCAACAAACACTGAGCCATGCTAATCGATGGCAAAAGCTTAAAATACTTCACCATCGGTTAGGTATGAGATGGAAGGAAGAATATCTCAAAGAGCTGCACAAACGAACAAAGTGGCAATACCCGGAACGGATTTTTAAAGTAGGTGATCTCGTTGTAATTCGTCATGACAATCTTCCACCAAACCAATGGCGGTTAGGTAGAATAAATGGCGTTATACCCGGAGCGGACGGCAGAATTAGAGTCGCGGAAGTGCGCACATGCAAAGGCCTGGTAACCAGGCCGATAGTCAAATTAGTTTTACTGCCTAACTCAGAAGAAAATTAAATATCTCTCTACCTCTTTTCACAGATAAAATGTCTACACCACCACGTCGTCTAAAAACCAACCGCAGCTCCGAAGGAAACTCGAACCGAGATTTGAAAATACCAATACAATTCAGAAGGGGCAATACTACAAAGGATTGCAAATATTGCAGAAAAAACCATCCCATTCGAAAATGTTACAGGTTTCGACGATTGTCTGTTATGGATCGGATGACGATAGTGCGCAAATTTAAATATTGTACGAATTGTTTGGCACATTCGCATCGTTTGAAAGATTGTACTAGCCACGAGAGATGCAAGATTTGTTTAGCGGAGCACCATACTTTGCTACACCGTCCTCAAAAGAACAGATCAGCTAAAAGGAAACCAGTGCATTTGTCCCCGGAAACACAAATGACTAAAAATAATTACCATGTGTCTTCAGGAAAGGCTGCAGCCCCGCGAGCTGCCACCATTATAATAAATGTTAATTCGGGATCCTAATTTAACGTCCCAATGTAGTTTTTAAGAAAATGTTTTGAAATATTTATATCACAACGGTTAGAGTTGAACTGAATTACCATTTCCATAATTTTTTTCTTTACTTATGAAATTAAAATATTACCTGAACTAATAATGAATGTACAATCGAATGTTGCAACCTTGCAAGGGGGGCGGCATGTTCATTCTACCAATGAATTTCGAATATTGTCGAATTACAATTAATATATATCTAT
>JAHXMU010020738.1:0-16676 GCA_019455685.1 Philornis downsi
GTTATTTGAAAACGTATGGATGATATTAATTATTAATGAAGACCTTTTTTCTAATGCAACTCAGAGAGTGGGAATAATAAAACTCTGGCAATGAAACATGAATTTTAGCAACCATATACCGTAACTCAAAACAAAAATTCTTCCATCAATTGGGATTCATTACACCTCGCTTTTAGTTTGTATAATACTTTAACTTTATTCCCCATCGAAATATGTGTATAATTTTCGTATAAAACTCCATTACAACATGTCAAATTCCTTTAAAAAAAATATATGATATATACATATAATATACATTAAGAGATAAAAAGGAATGACTCCAATTATCTCAGCATACAATGCAAAGTTTTTCAATAAATTGTTTTTTATCGCAAATTTTTAATACATTTTAAAGTTAAACGAAATATGAAGTAGACGACGTCAATTAAAATCAGCAGATTTTCCAATTGAAATATTTGCAAAGATGTCGAAGAACAGCAGGAACAGCGAAAATAATGTTAATTAACCTTACTTATACGGGCAAACAAATTCGTTCGGTGATTCTCATGACACTGAGCGTTGTTAACAACCCGCTGCCCTTCCATGTAAACGCAACAGTTAATAAATAGCAACGATTTATATTAATTAAGAGCTGGGTCTAGTGATTCAATACTGCCACGCCCACACAGGTTATTGTGAACATTCGCATGGCAAATTCCCAGCGTGCATGCATAAACTATTTTAAGCTGATAACGCGAATATGGCGGCCACGGACCATAAAGGTGCTGCCCTCGATGATGCTGATTATACGCCTGCTGCTACAACAGCGACTACCACACTTATGTCGTTTGCTACTTTAGCTTCATGTATGTTGTTGCATACGAAGTTAAAATAAAAAACTTCTTCCTGGAGTATTTTCCGGGCTTTATTAAAGTTAATTAAAAAAGACTAACAAAAACGTATAGTTAAAATTATTGTCGACATTTGCAAATGTTACATATCAATGGAATTTTTATCTGAACTTGCTTTGCTTCAATAACTTTTTCATGAAATTCACTTTTAAACATTCTTCTTGGTACATTTCAGAGTGAGTTAAATGAGTTATAAATTTAATTATTAAAGTGAAACCGAAACAACCTTCATACGAAAATGCTGTCATAAATTATAATTGTTAATTAACAATATCATTGCAAATACACCAGGTTGTAAGTAGGCAACATTGAAATTTCTCAGCATATGTTCGAAAGTATGCAATCCTTTTTGTGAATCCAATGTATAAAAATATATATTGTGAGACTTTAATGAGGAATAAACTTAATGAATACATTAAATTAATTGATATTCAATTTAAACTTATATGATGGTGAAGTAAAGTACACATTTCCTAGCGAGCAGTTGCACAGTCAGCAGAGAGATGAACATAATCATAAAATAACGCGTAACAAGCTAACTTTTCGACTTTCTCAGAAAGCTGAATTAAAGTGTGTTGCACTTTCTTATCATAACGAAATAAGGAAATATATGAATTTACAAAAACTGTTATGCAAACATGTAAATAGTATTATATTAACTGATCATTGAAAAAAAGTCTATCATAAGAGGATGTTCATTAACTCCCCTCTACATAGACGCAGACTTTATGCGTGATGTGCCATTAAGTTTGTTTACAGCGCTCAATTTTGTTAATTCATCTCAATGAATTAACGATTTCTTGCAATGAATGTAAATATCGAATACAGAATTTGTCTCAGATTTCATGTTGCAAATATAATTTCGTATATCGAGTCGCAGAACTTATATATAGGTAAAAAAGCTATGAATCGACATTATCGAAAAAACACACACACACACATCTAAATGATACAATGCATTCAAAACCGGCCGAGATGTGGTAGAATAATAGCCTCGCTCTGATCGACCATCAACATCTTCAACTGATAAAATGAAGTACAGTAAAAAATTCGAACTATTTCACCCAACTGTTTAGGCTGCCGCTTCACTTGTTTTGGAGGGACCTTAATCACGTAAAGTCGCAGAAGTTATGTTAGAACGAGTCAATTCCGTGGAGTATGAAATGCATTATAACTGGCGATGACATGTGGGTTTACGAAGCAACAAGTTCTAAAATGGCACCTTCTAGCTAAGTCCAAACCGAAAAGACCTTGTTCTAAGCGGATCAAATATCGTCGATTTTGTATTTTTACGAGAACGTACCATGTCACTATGCCTAAAAGCTTAAAAAATGACATTGAACGACGACCACATTTGCCTGATAAGACCCCGGCTGCATTTTTCTTTTTTTTAACTCAAATTTACTCTATAGCAGGCATAAAAGTAAATTCGCACAAAAACTTTAATCCTTTACGGATAATGCATTTGAAACATGATTTGATAATTGATTACTGGAGTATTCATTGGCATAAGAGCATTATTTTGGGAAGGGGCCTACTTTGAAGGTGATGCAATAAATTTTAATGAGTAATAAGTATTTCTCGTTTTCTTCACCAATTTCTAGTATATTTTTGACAAGATGTTCATAAGTTTTAAAAATCAATAGTAATAGTTATTATGGTACCATTTTGCCAATAATTAATTGTCTCTTTGAAGACATGAGTTTAGATACAGCCTCTTCTACCAAAGCAACATTAACGTGATTGCCATGTGATTTCCAAAGCTTCTTTTTAATTATAAGCATTTTTCAAACAAATTGTGTATCCGGATAATATGTGTACCAAAGTACTAATAAATTAAGTGTCATCAATCTACAATTTAAGGCTGGTACTATCCTGACTTCGCAGTGAATCTACATTTTTCTTCTATTGCAATAAAATCATTTTTAATTCCCAAAGCCTGCCTTTTTTTGTTAGTTTCCAACACCTAAATCATTACATTTACATACATTTATGTACATTTGAAAATGTATTTGGTTGTTCGCAAAGTTCGTTCGGTTAATTCGTTAGAGTTCCTTCAAATATCATTATAACTTCCTCCCACCCCTTCTCTAAACTGTTTACTAAATACGTTTAGTCTTAGATTGTTAAAGCGTTTAAAATAAAAATTTAAAAACTGAAAGAAATGAGCGAAAAATAGCATTTTAGGCATATTATGCTGTATTGTTTCCAAAGAGGAAAAACGGCTGCCGAATCCAGATGAAAAATAAAGTCTGTTTATGAAGAAAATGGACCAAGTGAAAGAATTTGCCAGAGTCAAAGTACTCCCACCGTATTCTCTAGACTTCGAACGACGAGGAAGTCAAAAATTGAAATGAACGCTATTAAAAAAAAAACCACGCGGATTTTTTAAGAGTGGAAATCAAAATCTCTCAGAGAAGTTGAAATAAGTCATTATAAAAGAGGGAGATTTCATAATATATTAAAATAACTGTTTTCCTGTATATACATTTGTAAATAACTTTCTTTTAAAAACGGAACTAACTTTCCGAACCTCCCGATATTTATAAACCGGTATTTTACAATATTCTAAACATACTGTCGAACATATTATGTCGTAAAAATACAAGTTTTTCCGAGTTAAGAGTTAGAAATATATACAACAAATGCTGGAAACGCCGGAAAACAATTTCTCGTACAATGTTTTTCGTAGCGAAAATAACATGATATCTAGCTTAAAGGCGTCCACGAGTAAGTTATATAAATTCTAATACAACAGCTGTTTTAGTTGCTTTGTTCATATACAGGGTTGCCCATATTCGACGCACCCATGTTTTTTAAAAAAAAATCAAAGAAAAAAATAAAAATTTGGCGGTTGGCAATCTTATTCATTTAATTTGTTCCAAGTAGATTTGTTTACATCAATTTTTGAATATGATATCTCTCAAATGGCCGCCTCTGGCGTTGATGGCGTATTGTGCCCTTTTTGCAGCATTTTCCATCGTTTTCGCCAACATTTCGGCCGGAATAGCGGCTATTTCTTCACGAATGTTGTCCTTGAGCTCTTCTACGGTCCTTGGCTTGTTAACGTAAACCTTTGACTTCAAATGTCCCCACAAGAAGAAGTCAGCGGGCGTCAAATCGGGCGAACGCGGTGGCCAGTCCAAATCACCACTTTTCGACATCAAACGGCCCGGAAACAAATTTTTCAGAAAATCGATTGTTATGCGACTTGTGTGCGGTGGAGCGCCGTCTTGTTGAAACCAGAACTGCCTCATACGCTTTCGACGAATAATTGGCATCACAAATTGGCATCATGTCGCGATAACGTTCCTGGTTGATGGTAACAGCATGGCCATTTTCGTTTTGGAAGAAAAACGGCCCAATGACCGTTTTCGCACTAACACCGCACCAAACTGTGACTTTTTCATCATGAAGAGGCAATTCTTGAATCTCCTGAGGATTTTCAGGGGCGTAAATACGGCAATTTTGCTTATTTACGGTCCCATTCAATGTGAAATGGGCTTCATCGGACATGATAATTTTGTTCCAAAATTGCTCGTCATCATCGGCCATTTCGATGACTCGTTGGGCCCATTCCAATCGACGAGGCTTGTCCGCACGCAACAATCTTTGCGTCTGTATGTATGTTTTTTACAGACTTTCGCGACATTCATTCTTCGAATCCAAAGACGTTCTTATTTAAATGCGCTCGTATTTCATTAACTACCAATAATGTCGCCGTTACAATTTATCCAATTTCAAAGAAGAACACATTAGTATAAGTGATATGAACTCACTATAAAATACATGTGCGTATGAGTAATAGCATTATCAAACTTTCGTTTGAAATAAAAACGATTCAATTCTAAGCATATTATTCTTAGCCTATTTCAAAAGGTCTCATATTATTTTGTTTCTGCTTTTACTCACAGAGTTGAATACTTGCCGCACAAAAGACCAATAGTTATCCCTTCAGTAAAATGAGGAATTACTTTTTAAACATGCTTCTTCAAAAATCTTTGTTATCGTCTAATTATGTTTTATTTTTTAAAGAAATATATTGCTTTCATTGTTCTCCACTGCGAACTCTAAAGTGATACATTCCAGGTTTCCAATTTTTCATGAAGCGTCTGAACGCTGGCAATTTCTCAGTCATATTCTTATTCACTTATTCAACGACATATAATTTGTTCATCTGTCTGAAAGTTGTACTTACAGATAAATAACAGATAAATAAAGTCCTTTTAAAGGCAAGTGTTTAAGCCAAACTATCGGTAAAAAACTTCGCAAAACATATTGCTTACGGTGTCAAAAATAAATTGAATCCCCAGTGTCCACCAGTAATGTACTCTTTAATAAAAATAAAAAAGCCATGTATTATTGATTACATATATAAGGAATATGAGCTCTTCTATATCACAATGATTTATATTTCTTCCGTTCAGTGTGTTTAAAAACAGAAAGGAAATCTTCCTATTTGTACTATACAAAAACAATGTAACTGAATAACATTCTAATGGCATAAGCCATCAACTTTTCGTTGAATTTAAGGACTCTTCTCATTACAGCCCTCTTTTAAATTACACTGAGTAGAATTGCCTGTAGAAAAGATATCCTCCCTTTAATTTAATTGGGCATCAGCAGCATTTATAAATGTGCACATTTAATTAACTCTTTTTTGTACACAATATTCTCTACCACAGAATATATCTTTCAACAGAAAAAGTTATATACTGAACTACTGCAACATATGCATCTGAAATTATTTAAATTAAGGGAGAAAGAAAAACACAAAAAAAGAAACTTTACCGCATCTCAGGTGTTCATTAAAATCCTGATCATTTGAAAAATCTGGGGAGATTTTTAAAAAGTCAGCCACCAGTCATCACAAAAGAACTGTAGCAAAATCTTACAATGGCAAATTCAGAAAATGAAAAATAAACTTCCAATATGATTAAAATACAACGTACGGCTAATGAATAGAAACTACAGCATATTGTTAGGGGCTAACAAAGAGTATTGCATAGCAGATGGGGTAATTAGACCACTGTCAACGCCTACCGTACACCAACCGAGGGGCTGATGTAATTTGTGGCATAATTTGTGGAAACCCCGTTAAAAAAATGGTTATTAAGAAAAGTATTGTATTATTACTTATATAATGAGCATTCGTAGTCTCTCACTGGGAAGCGGGGGAGAGAAGATGAGGGGAAGTGGAAAAGAGGAATTGAATAGTAAAAAATTTGTTAATTGTATAGAGCACAAAGAATTTCAGGTGAACATTTTTGGCATTAAGCAGCATTGAAATCACCGCAGAAATGTTCCCAAAGCTGTGTATTTAACAGTGAAGTTATTGGTGGTAATGCGAAGAAAAAGTGAATGACTGCTTTCCAATTATTACCCAAAATTACCTTTTATGCACCGGAATACGCATAATATGTGTAGAGTCATGTGACATGTAATAATATATTTTCAAAATATTAATATTTTCACCGAAATTTTTTGAGTTATGGATGTCAGCTATAGTGGTCAAGTGTGGCAACTAAATCGGGCACCGAAGTTAAGGCAGCACACAAAAGTTACCATACTTGCTAGGACATCGAGGAGGGAGTAAATGCTTAACGTCTTGAAAAGCCCACGACGAAATGAAAAATTTTGGGGAACATTTTCCAAATTTCAGATATATTTCACGTCTATATTTAATTATGTTTACTATGCTCACAATCAGCAATTATGAAAAAAGGCGTAAAGGACCATACAAACGGCAAATTCTAAAAAAAGCTGGCGTTTATATTTAAGTAATTTTACTATGATAACAATCTGATATTTCGGAAATAAATTTAAGGTCCATTAAAACAGGATAACGCTCTTCAAACTCTAAATTATGCAAGAGACCATGTAGACTTTGGTTTAGGGAAAAGTTCATATTCGTGTATTAAATGTTTTGTTATGCTAATAGTCCGAAGTATAGAAAAAAGAAGAAGGGAAACCAGGTTCTTTTAATCCCACAAAAGAGAACCCAATATGCAAATGTGAAATTTCCAAAATTTTCTAAGTTTAGGGGAAAACTAAAACTGTTTAATGTGCTGAAGACTTGTAATTATGTAGCAAATGTCGAGGAAATTATAAGAGATGGCAGGAGTAATCTTTGAAATCGCAAATCATAGCCCACCACAGAAATTGAATCTTGGGAAATAACATTTTTAATATTACTGAGAAACTCAATAATTGAAGGCTGCGAAGGTCTTAAAGTCACAAAAAATGGAGCCGTGTATGCAGATAATAATAAAAGGAGTCATAATTTAGGGAAAGTTCAGAGTTTTAAATTTATGCATATTCTTGGTGGCAACGACAGGTAATTGTGGGTAAAATTTATGGCATTAAAATAAATTAAGATTTGAATGAAAATAAAAAAACTTAAAAAAATTTAAATAAAAACTCTAAATTAGGCAAAAGTTTACACTTTTACAATTAAATTTATTTAACTTACTAATGATGTGCAATTTTGAAACTATATGAAAAACATTGAAACTTTAAAAACCAAAAGAATTCACAAAAATCTGAAATTATAAGAAAACTTTCGAAGACAAAATCCAAAGCCAAAACCCTTTGGATTGGATTTGGGATTTTTTATAATATCACGTGGCCTTTTTTT
The DNA here is from genome assembly GCA_019455685.1 of Philornis downsi. NCBI lineage: Eukaryota > Metazoa > Arthropoda > Insecta > Diptera > Muscidae > Philornis > Philornis downsi. Next base: position 7,528 of record JAHXMU010020738.1, read on the forward strand.
AATGTTTTTGAAATCGTTTCAAAATTGCGCATCATTAGCAAATTAAATATAATTAATTGTAAAAGTGTAAACTTTTGCCTAATTTAGGGATTTAAAATAACAGCAAATTAGCTACGTTCGATCGTATCTGTCTAAATCGTAGTTATTACTATTGATTCATGTTTGATGGCAAAGGTAAAGTTTTACTAAAGTACACCAAATTCACACACACAGCCCGTTGAAATTTGGCGCATAATTGGTGAAACAACTTTGCCAAACACAGTTGTATATATATTGTATTCCAGGAGCATAGAAAAGATAAAGCGCAAATTTATGTTTAATTTTAAAAACCGAATTCCTTGGGAAGGTATGGCGGCGAAATATATAAGAAATCATTGATATGTGTATGAAGTACAAATCACTCAATAATAGATATAACGTAAACCCTCGAAATTGTCAAACTTCTTTAAAATCTAAAACTAATTGGCATCTATAAAACGCAACTCTCATAAACAGAAATATAACTAACATGACGGTTAACCTAATCTTCAATCACTTAAAACTATTACGGCATCAAAACTTCTACCTTAATCACAGAACCAATACAACACACATCTTTTTCCACTCCCATAGACAACATAAACTTCTAACGTATTACACAAGATAAACTTTTACATTCGAATGAAATTTGTTTTATCCTTATAATTTATCACATTTAATGTTGGCATTTGTATTCTTCTGCCTCCTGAGAGAGATTTAAAAGTTCCATAAAGCACAGACCATTGACACCATTCAAGTTTGCCGTCGGTTTGCCATGGAGTGTTGCTCCATTCCGTTGTCAATGTCTACTGGGTAAAAAAGAACAAATAGTTTTTCTAATTTGTTTTAAAATGTAACGAATTAATTATAACCTTCCTATTGCAAAATTGAATTAAATTTTTATGTTAGTCATTGTCCTTTTTGTGGTTTTGATTTTGATGAAATTCCCCTTCCGCCTTTTACCCAACTTTTGTATACAAATTTGATTAAGGGAAATTAGCTATAACAAAATTCTCTACTTAACAGAACAAATTGACAACAAAATTTGTGTAAAAATTTCATATTTCTATTTAATTCTATTGACCAAAAACCTTTGCGTTCACCACCGGATGCACTGAAAACTCTCGGTTTAACAGTTCATTTCTAAACCCGCAGCAAAAGCAAGGAAACAACAAATAGGCGAGCAATATTTTTTTCTTCGGGAAAAGAATATGAAACAGAAATTCCGGTATGTATCAGACACTTGCAGCATAAGAAAGCGGTAAAGAAGAGTTGATCTTCTCCGTCAAGCTGTTTATATAAATAATTCGCACGTAGTTCTAAGACGTCCTTTGTCATAGAAAATATTTCGTGTGGAAACTTTTTGCGTAAAAAAGATTTCGTGTGAAAACATTTTCGATAAAAGAGATTTCGTAAGACAACTTTTGGTAAACAGAAGTTTTTGTGAAATGTTTTTCCTTTAGAAACAAATTCGTGAAACAGCTTTTTCTATAATAAGGGTTCAATATTCGAACGAATTTGCGCTTCGTTTGAAAAGACTAAATCCCCTATGAATCTATGTTTCCTACAAACCCTTGTATATAAATTATATCAACTTGATTCACATAATCTCCTACATCGTTTACCAAACTACTTTACGTCGTTTACCAAAGCTTTGAAAAACTATTGCTTGCACGTCTGGAAAATATGTAGTTTATTTCAGTTAATACACAGTTACTGACTTATTTCAATAAGTGTTACGGATCATGTATTAATAACCCAATAGTACCATATGTTGCAGACTGTCGAAACTTGAGAGATATAGCAACGAAATGGCATTTGTTCATTTTTGGAATTGGCAGTTTCTTCCGCCTCAAAGGCCTGATTTATTCTCTATGCATTATTATTGATCTGTGCGTTCCATATAAGCTGGCCTGTTTTTCCTCCAATATCGATGAAACTTTGCAAACTAATTGCATTTATATTTGGAATAGTTTATAAGGTAAAATAAATTTCCTTGTATACTAGGAGCGAGATATGGGGAGCTTCTCGTGCTCATTGAGCTTGTATACAATTTTATTCTTAAAATCAATGAAAGGGCTTAAACTTTGACACAGCACTTTTATGTTAGCCATAAGGCCAAAAAACGACGTATTTATTAATGGCGATTTCAAACATCAGACTAAGAAGCATTTATTTTACTTGTCGGTAATTTGACTACTCAAAGTCAAAGTTAGATAGTTGTATCGACGTTAGAACTTGCACAATCAATCTCTTTCATTTTTCTTTCAATATGCTCCATCCAATTCAATTTCTGATTTGTTTCAAACCATTTTTTTTTTTTAGCGGAGAGTTTTAACTTCAAAAATTTTAGTCATACTATGTATTGATGGGGATTTACTCCTAGATCACTGTTTCTGACTCATATTGGTTGCTTTCCTAGGGCAGTTCGTAAGTCAGTTATAGCAGACACAAATGTTTTCCTCTCTTTGTGACACCAGTTGACCTCGTTATCAACTGGTGGACACAACTTTAACCAATCTTTCCATTCTCTATACATAGAGGCTAAAACCCACGATCATGCAAACGATGGTCTTGTGAACTAATCATAGTGCTCAGGGAATCGCCAATCATTTAAATAAATCAGATTAACAAAAAAAAAAAAACTCGATAACGTAAAGTAAGTAATGTAAACTATTGTTCTAATAATAGTAATGATATGGCCCAAATGTAGAGATGTTAAAGCCAGAGTTTCATTAAAATAATATGAAATTATGAGTTAATCTTAACAAATCGTCAGATCCTTACTGTCCCCCAAAGGAAAGTTGTAAGGTTTTTTAGAAAAGAAAAATAACATGTGAAGCTGAAATTAAACGTAAAATATAATAAAATAAAGGAATCTAAGCAAATTAAGACCAAAAATATGTTCCTCACTCCTTGTTTGTTTAACTCACCTTTCACTCTCCCATTGTTTAACCTCTTTTAAATTCAATTAATTACAATGTCAATTTTATTTTTCTCAAAACCTTATAAATATTTCGATTAAATGGATTCCCCATTAACCGCGAACAAAGAAAGAAGTTTCGTAGTTTTAACAATAACGCTGAAGTCAAAGGGAAACCTGACCGAAAATAAGCAAACAACAATTTGTACTTTTCCTACTTACCTTTTAATAAAGCAGAACGGAAACGGAAATTAAAGTTTAAATAAATGTATGCAAGTGTATTGGTTGTAATGAAAGCAGGATATGGAAATAAGTAAACAAGTACAGAGGAGTAGGTGAATGTTTATAGTTGTTTCGATGCGTTGAGCAACTTAATTACAAAACTATCTATGGTTTTTTTATATCTGATTCTTTCTGCTCTTGTTTTCGTAATGAAAAGGAAAATTTTTTTACATAAGGTATCCAGCATGAAATGAATTAAAGCAAAAACATGACCTTCAATGTATATTCGAGTTCTCTGTGCATTTAGAATTTATTAAAACACAAGAAGGCAGATTACACACAAAAATTTGTACCCTATCTTTTAATAATGCGAAAACAATTTGAACTCCAAGGATTTTGCATGATGATGATGATTTCAACCCGAGTGGCAAAGCTAAACTAAAAACTTTTAGGGGGACAATCAGTGGTAAGAGGAGTGATGAAAAACTGTGTTAAAACAAATGCTTGCTAGTTGTATCCGCTTCTAAAAGAGTTTTTTGTGCTCATCATGATAGAGACTTTTGGTTGGTATTTATCGAAGCTGGACTTTTGGAAGACACGTTTAGAAGCTTTGTGTAGATTAAATAAGATTACCCTACGTTTGGATAAGTCAGCCTGAGTTGGATTAGTTTAATGGGCTTAGGTTAGCCTAAGAGAAATCAAGTCAAAGATAAATTTGAAGTGAAACATTGATCTACAGGTATTTAATATTAATATGTATTGTGATTATCCTACAGAAGGAAAAAATAAAGCGAAGAAAATCCCCCATACAGATCTCACTAAACTCTCTCCTACGGACCTTTGTCTTTTTCGCCACAGCGCAGGGTATATACAAAAAAAAAAGAAATGCGAACGATCTAGATATCCTCTCCAGCGCCATACATACGCTGACGGGGATCTTTCATAAATGGGTCTTAGCAATCCCGAACTACGGATTACGATTTTTCCACATCTATCTGTCTATCAAGCCAAAGTTTCAGCAAATAAAAAGTGAACATAATCCAGAGAGTCGTATTTAGATATAGCTGAGACCATTTTTCATGGGGCGCTTGCCGCTCTAGTTCCAACGTACACCATAAAACAATCGCCAACATTAATTCCTCTACAATAATAGTTTGTGAAGAAAGTATTTTTGCCTAGAAAATGCTTGCCATCGCGCATTCTGAAGGAAGGGCTACACTACAAGTTCTGTTTTTTCCTTTCCGCTTTCCATTTTTGATTCATCCACGAATATGTAAACACACCTCCTTACGCATTCCCAGCCCTCGCATAATGCTTGCAAGACTGCAACACAGATTCCTACCCTTAACAATGTATTCGATGTGTATACATTAAAGTTGGAGCAATTAAAATTATGTATCCCGTGACGTCCCTCTAATCTATCAATCCTGGGGAATCGATCAATATTATAGCTCATAATCAAGCAAAATCAAACAATTAAATCGAAACTTGGTGTGACGAATTGGAGGAAAAGCGCAGAAGATCGAAGCACTTGGAATTATTTTGTACGGGCGGCGTATAATAGATAAGCGTGTTTATTCCTGTCGCCACATAAGAAGAAGAATCAACCAAATAAGTTTTCCTCATCAATGACACAACGATGCAAATTAGCTTTTTTCGCAGGGCAATGTAACTTTTTGTACAGATTTCTTGAACTTTATGACAGTAGAACAACTGACAACGATAATGACTCCGTATGTACAACTAATCGGAGGTTCATACTCTGTTCTTAGTACACGGAGTGGAGATTACAAGCCAAGGAGGAGGAGTTCAATTTCTCCACTGGGTCAAAGGCGAATCCTGATACCAAAGATGGTTGCAACCACAGCGGTGCAATCTGAAGCAGTAAAATCAGGAATAGTGAGTGTAATACCACCCGTACTAGCGATAGATTACTTCAGGTATTCCACAGTATTGTTATTTCACAGAAAGTTAACTTGTCTTATATTAACGCTAGCGCCACCCCGAATTTGTGGTTAACTCCTCTTCTAATAGGGACATGGGGTCTATTTTAACCTCAGAGTCAAATGCTAGATTGCTTCTTAGGTTTCTTTGAGTCTTTAGGAGGTTCGTCACTTGAAAGGGCCGTCTTGGTTTTCTTTGACAGGTGTCTCTGGGGTCGTCTAAATCTTAACCTATTGCCCACTGCTACGTAGTTGTTAGCCCATCGTCACAGGGAATGTTCTCTGGGGTGGGTACTTCGGTTCTTGCAAATCCAAAAACAATTCGCACGCGTTTAAGTTTTTCGTAGCATTCCAAATCTTATTATGATGAAGCCACTCCAGATACTATTCCAGACATCCAAACTAAAGTTTTATAACAACCTGCAGCTTAGTAGCTTCCTTTGACATTTAGGGAGAAGTAGATGCAACATCTACTAATTATCTGTCCCTACTGGGATATAAGAATATTTACCCGGTGCTGACATGGATGTGAAATCGGCTTCACAAAATCGAAACGAATAAAGAAGAGAAATTGATTTCGGTTAAAGTAAACGTATTTTTTAATTTCTATCATGCGAAGTTGATTCGTCTCTTCCACTAAACGTAACATAGAAAAAAGTTCCGTCATATTTTTTATTACGTGTGTGAACTTTTTGTTTAACACACTCGAGAAAGTTGTAACCGAAAATGAATGTTTAGTTTTTCCAACAAAGCTTTCAATTCTGGGTACGCAGAAAGAGAACAAATTACTTTCAGGAGTACCGTAGACAGCATTGCAAATCAATGCGTGTTTGTTTTAATATGTAGCATAACTTTCATCATCGTTTTCTCTGAGTGTGTTGCCTCGAATACATACGAATATGTTTTGCCAAAAACTAAAAATTCCTTTTAATCTGCTTTTTGATTAAAGCATAGTAAAACACCAATGCGTACTCTCGCACACATACACACACAGACCAACAATAACAAATCCAAAAATTGCTAAACAGCTAACAGTTAAAGAGCGGCAATGAAAACACCGTTTTTTGCCAGTGAAAAAAAGAAAAAGTTTTTTATAATTTGAGGTCGTAGAAACGCACGGAAAAACTCGCCAAAAGTGCACAACACACAGATATTGAAAACTACTGGAGCAAATGTTAAATACTGATACACACAGGCATTTTTGTCAACACCAACACATACACACACACACACACAAAAGGATGCAGTATTTCTATGATGCTGCGTAACTGTAGCAAAAAAAAAAAAAAGACAACTTTGCCCGGTAGCGATGGCAGCGTTGGTGATGATGATTAAAGATCAAAAGCTTGGTGTTTTTTTGTTTTTTTGTTTTTTTTTTTTTGTAATCGATTTTCACGACAGGTTCAGTGTAAATGTCGAACATTTTTGCCCGTAGGAAATAATGAAATGTTAATTCAAAGTCAAAAAAATTGTCAACTGATTTTTATGGATGTGAGTTAAAGTGAAGGAGAAAAAATTTGAAGAATTGACATAAAAACACAAATTACTACCTACATACTAATGGAGGCTAAAATACTGCGCAACTGTCCTTCTGAAATTATTTGAAATGATTTGATGACTGCTTGGTAAATTCACTGGTTTTAGTAGAAACAATTTTTAGAAAATAAGTATTGCATAAAATGTTATGTGAAATTCATAAGTAAATTGTATTTTTAAAAATGATTCAGGAACCACCTTTTGCAACTAAACTATCCTAAAACAAAAATCTAATTATAAGTATAAATTACGTTTCACCAAATTTCTGATGTAATTGGATGTCTGGTATAGAAGCATACAACCAACACACAGACAAACTAATATGTTATACTAGCAATTAAAAAGCGTTAATAAATCATTAAGTAATATAATTTCATTCATTTATTCTCATTTAATTACGCCATACTTTAAGCTTCCTATGTAGAAAAATTCGATCGCCAATATTTTTCGTACATTACTTTTACTATTTCAGAAATCATGACTTCTGAATTTAAGATGATTTTCTCCATCATTTTACTTCCATCCTCATATCTCAGAGAATACATGGAGCCAGGATTTCTTACTATTTTGTAAAAGACCCAATAAGCATTTTGATCCACTTTTTTAGGAGGCCTTAAGGGAGTTATTTCCCAATAGGCATCCAAGCCTTCTGATTTATTTCTAAAAGATCCGATGTGCATTTTCTTTTCTTCTTATGGGAGGTCTCTAGCAGATCTCCTTTTCAGGAAGTTACGTGAAAAAAGAGTTTATACTTTTATATTTCTGTCTCAAGAAGAAGCTATGTAGCCAAGCCTTTTTGTTTCCTTTTAATAAACTAGTTACACATCCGTTATATGTTATTATAATCTTCCACAATATTCGATATGCATCTTTCCTCGCTCCTTTTAGTGGGCCTCTTACATCGCTTTTTTAGGAGACCCTTGACTGATATTTTTTCAGAAAACATCGTCGGCCACTTTCTTCCTAACTCTAAGAAGGCATGCTGCCTGTCCTCATTATTCTCTTCTAAAATACTCAACACGCAACACGAAAGACATCTGTGTGTTTTCCGTTTCTAACTATTTTCCAGATTTTGCTGCTGTGAGGCTTTGGTATTCAGTGAATTGAAGTGATGGCCTGTCGAACCACTATCCCCGTGGTTGTAGTTTCAAATTTCAGCAAACTCTTACAAATTTGTAATATAGTACGTAAAAGATTTAGTAAAATTAAATCCATTATTTTTGCATGATATTGAACTCTTTCTGTAGCATAGTTGGAATGATCCGTATTAGATCAAATATTCACCGTTCGATAACTTTGCCAAAGTGTATTTGCCATTTTAAAGGTAATTAAATTAATAGAAATCCTCTGCCCACAGGCAAAGAAAAAGCAATCGATTTCCACAAGCTTCCCTTGGAGTAAATTTTTTACCAGCAAAATCATTCGTCATAGACAGCACCAGATGCAACTATAAGGCAGATGCATAAGGATCTGATTTGGCCATCGTTATGCCGGCTCACTGCGATTTGACCACAACCTCTTTCACTTGACGATACCGTGTGTAAACCATTGTTCATCACTAGTCATCATCCGTCTTAGAAACGGGTCGATTTAGTTGCAATTCAGCAGCGATTCGTAAATTGAATTAAGTCACATAAGGTTTTTTTCGTTAACTCGTGTGGGACTCATACATTGAGCTTCTTTTTATATCCAATTTTATTCAAGAGATTCTAAGCGGTTCTTTGTACAAAGTTTAGCTTTTATACAACCGAAGCAGTGCTTGTGTAGCAAACAGACTTGACAATTTCTATTATATTCTATTATTATCAATATTTTCGACAATTTCGCATTATTTCCAATGAAATTTTTCCTTTTCTCTTCCTGGTTCACAAAAATGCGAATCTAAATCTGGTAATCTAAATCATTGATAAACCTCCAAAAGGCCGTAAGCCTTTTGAGTATTTGACAAGGTAACATTTTAAAAGAGTACATTTGTCCTTTCCTTGGAAATCACTTACTTACCGTATTGAATTGTTATAAAAGACAAAAAATTGCTTAAAGAAAGAAAAAACGCCTCTATGTTTACCATGAAATAAAAAAAATCGCTTGCACTTTATATGTATTTACATTCATATAAATATACCTGAATCTTAGCTTTAGATCCATCGATATGTGAAGATATACCACAAGACATTCCCCTCGCTTTTCTCCTGTTGCCAGGCAATGGTTAAGGCTTTTACATTTTAAAAGCCATAAAATTTGCATAGAGACCAACAAACCTCCCACACTGTTGGCAAACAATGCCTATTTATAAACGGCTTAAGATATCAATAGAAGCAAACAGCAAGATTACGGCAATAAAATTCATATGAAATACCTGTAAAATGGTTTAGAAATTGCCCTCACGTAAGAATAATGGAAATTGTTATTAAGATGACGTGATTCAAACTTCTCATTTCCCATCCCCCTTTTTTATAGTAAGAAATTTTAAACGACTCAAGAAACTCGAAATGTGATCACTAATAATG
>JAHXMU010020739.1:0-10787 GCA_019455685.1 Philornis downsi
GAAGATGATTTTATCGGCAAAATCAGCATTTTCATGTTGTCTCTCCATACACAATTAACGAACTCCCTTCACTGTCCATGACCAGCTGGCTTCAGTTCCTGAGTCAATTGAACTTTGTATGCATGAAGATGCAAATCTTTCATCAAAATTCGCTGCATAGTGGATTTGGAGACACCAATTTGCTGATCTCGATGTCGAATTGAGGTGAATGGAATTTGAGCAACATCATCACGTACAGCTACGACATTTTCGGTCGATCGACCTGGTCGAAGGCTCGTTGTTGTCTTTACATCACTAATAGACCCAGTTTTGGCAAATTTATCCATTAATCTTTTTGCAGTTGACTTTTTTGAAGCATTATTGTGATCCCAAATCGATCTCAATTTACAAACTATAGCCACAAAACTTTCACCATTTTGGTAAAACAATTTGTTTATTCGTGTAACGCTCCATTTTTACTAACCTCGTACCTTCTACTAGCAAACAATAACAATTGTTCAAATGTCAAACAATGACACTTTGAAGGGCGTCAAATTTAAATCTTGCGTTCTTGTTGGGGCACCCTTTATTACAAGTATATTATTTCAGTAAGGACTTACTTTAAACACAGTACAATAAATTTGAATGAACAACAAATATTTTGTACTTTATCAGAAATGCTCCATCCTTTCAGAATTTCTCTTTGTTGCAGGGTCGCAAGGTGGAACTTGCAACTCACATTTACTGTCAACTTTCACAACGTATAGTCCTTTACGTTTAGACTTGCTACTCGCCTTCAGTTATACACTGGCGTAGACAATTTAGAAGCAAAATATTCAATTCTGCAATCAAGCGTTCCTAAGGCCATCGTTCAAGGACATACTCGTATATGTCAAATTAGAGGATTTTAAAAAGTTCCAATTTTTACAGATTTTGTGGATAACGACTAAAAATTTTCGGATACCTGTAAAACAGTTTACCACAAAAGTATTTACTAATTTCTTTACCTATCTATGCGAAATGTTTATAACTACTTTTGTGCACATAATAAAAACTGCTAATTGGCCACTAAAAACCCACTACCAAAAGCCACTGCTTTAAACAACAATAACCAAGGTTTTCTCATCCGTGGAATCACCCATATCCTTGTAACATATTGAACCACAATAAACATCGTAAATTTCATGTTTAGTATGTTTTTGTCCACCATTGGGCAAACATATTTACATTTGTCGTAAAAATGTCAACTAATTTATATGAGGATTTACAACGGTAGCCGCTGTATGTTTGTGTGTGAGTAAGGAAGGAAGGATTGTTTCGCACACGCACATACCTCCTCACACACATCATAATGGATTACATGTAATTGCAGTGTACTATCGCAGCTCGTATGGATAGAATACGAGTCACCAAAATCCATTATAAATAAATTACTGCTTACGCGATTACTTCATTTTAAGCAGAGTATTTATTAATAATTACTAGCACACAGCGTAGACGGCAACTGATGGGATTACGGCCAAAGGAGTGTTGACATGAATGTCTGTCGATTACACAAGTTTACAGATTTTATAAAATTGTTGCAGCCATAGTTGCACATAACAGTCATCAGATGCGTGCTGCTGCTGTGTCATATCATTAATTTTCTATGTAACAGTTATGGTAAAAAGGATAATCTGCGAGTTTTAAATGGTTTAGGAACTTATTATCGTATTCATGCGACTCGCAATTACAAACGTTGTAAACTAGTGTTGTGGAAACCTGCACGACACATAAATTATTTTGCCCCATCTGATGGTGAAATGCAACATAAGTTAATTGCAAATAAGAAACTATTTATCTTATTTGCCAGATATTGAATTACTAAGAAATGCAGCTTTGTTAATTAACTGCTGCATATCCACATATGATTATTAGTGAGTTAATTAATGTTGATACTTAATTGTATGCTTAGGTAGATTAATTATGTAGCATATTAGCGGTGAATATGTGGAAATTGACGAAATTGCTTTGCGCAAGGCATGCATGTTAGCTCACAGACAAGTTTTATAAAACAGGTTAATGAGTGAAAACTTTTTATTACAGTCAATTATTAAAACCTCTGTTTAAATGTTAAATATCGACCTCCGAAGAAGTACAACTTTAATCGCACAGTATCATCGTAAATTTACGAGGTGTGTTCAAAAATAAGGTGAATTTTCAAATTTCGCTGGCTACGTACTTTCGAATTTCGATTATTATTTTTCTATGTTGATATACACTCGTCTCGGTTTTGAAACCTTTAAATGGGTAACGATGTAAAACATAGCTCTTCATGGCAGCACGTGGGCACATTACGTAGTACAGGGTGCGCAACAAAACTTGCATATTTAAAAAATAGATTAAAAAATAAATACAAAAGGTATGGTTAAAATAAATCTAAGGCATTGTAGAGTAATAAATGGAGTTTATTTTTTAAAATTAACATCATCTAAATGGTGACCCTCTCTACGACGGCACTCCTCTAACCGCAAAAGAAAATTATTGAAAACTTTCTTCAGTAATACTGGTGTAAAAGCTGTCATTTCACCACGAATATTCTCCTTGAGCTGAACGATGTTTCTTGGATTATTACTGTGGACTTTGTGTTTGAGGTATCCCCACAAAAAAAAGTCAAGTCTGGAGTACGTGGGGGCCATGGGATATCACCTCTTTTCGAAATCAGTCTGCCAGGGAACATCTGCTTCACCACCGCCATGGAGTCATTTGATGTGTGATAGGTAGCTCCATCTTGTTGGAACCAAGTTCTGGAATTCACTATTCTTGAACTTTTAATTTCTGGAGCCAAAAATCCGTCCAACATCTCAACATAGCGTTTCGTATTAACGTATTGACGTTTTGGCCCCCCGCATTTTCGAAGAAAAAGGGACCAATTATTCCTCTGCCAGAGATTGCTGCCCATACTGTCACTTTAGGACTATGCAATGGTTTCTGGTGTTTGATTTTTGGATTTTCACTGTTCCTGTAACGACAATTTTGACGGTTTACGAAATGAGCCTTGTCAGAGAAAAGAATATTGTCAAAATTGGAAAATCGATTAAGCATTTCATTAGCAAATGCGAGCTTTGTTATGAAGTCAGACTCTTTCAATTCTTGTGTTAATTGCAGCTTATATGAATGCAGTTTAAGATCCAATGTTAAAATTTGTTGCAAACTTCGTCGCGATAATTGTAAGACATACGATCTCTTGCGAGTCGACATTTGTGGATTTCCTCGTACTGACTCCATAACTCTCTCAACATTGTCTTCGGACATAGATGTTCGTGGGCGATCATTTGCTTGTGGTTTAAATGTTGAACCGGTCTCTTCAAAACGCTTTACTCATATTTTAATTAAATTAGCACTCGCAGCTTAACTAATTCGCCGTAGTCCATATTCAGCACAATATGGTCGCCTAGTAACAATATATAAACGAGAGTTCTCGTAAAATGCACGCACGCAAAATGCACGACGCTTCCCGTCGAAGTGAACTCCATGAGCCCGCCAAAGCCAACGATGTAGGCGCCCCCCCGCCCGTGCGTTTTCTACCCTGCAAAAAAAGATGATGCAATATGCACGTTCTATTGCGCCACCCTGTATATCCAGTCAGATGTCGGTTGGAGAAAATAAAGCAGAGAATTGAGTATTTGGAGAGCATTGAATACAATAAATTACCGCATATAATAAAAGATTTGCAGTCGATTTCCCTCTTTATAAAAAAACTGAAATAATACTTGTTTGATAATATTGAGATGCTCCTCATACAACTGAAATTTTTTTTTTTTTAAACAAAAATATTTTTATAATATATTTCCTTCAATAACGATTTAAAAAAAACATTATTGTTGATTATTCTATGTAAAATATAAGTTAACTGTTAAATTATAGCTAGCTAGCCTCAATAATGTCCTAGAGGCGCTGAGGCAAATTTATATTGTAGTTGTTTCCTAGAAAATTGTTAAAAATAATAAAAAAAATAAACAATTTAGCATTCTATTACTATGAAACTTTTTGGATTGAATAAATAGGTATCAGTTTGCCTTTCTCCCTGTGGCAGCAATAAGATTTTCATGTGTATGTCCATCTGTTGTCCTGTGTGGTGATATTGTTATATTTGCGGTGTAAGAACTTAATCACTGAACAAATGTAAACTAACCGCATCATACTATAGCAACAGTATCCTTTTCTGTTAGCCGCCATTAAGCAAATAAACCTTATTAAATATTCTGGTAATTCACTAGAATTAAATTGTAGTTTAACCTTTCGTTTACACCGGATATTAAAATCATTGGATTTGCCATGATAGATAATAATGTTTATGGTAAAAATTGTGTGAACTAACATGTTAGTGTTGCCAGTAAATGTTCTCTCAAACATTCTATGTGACAATAAATACCCTGCTACAGAGGCGGCTAAGGATGACAGGATATTAAAGTAATTTTGGGTTTTTTCTAAACTGATGTTACTTCCAGCTGCTCTTATCTTGATGTCACTTTGGGTTCTAAATAATTTTTGAGGAATTTAATGAAATTGAAATTTTGGTCGTTATATTGTTTTTATTTTTATTATTTTTGTTTTTGTTTTTTTGTTAGCTGGTAGTGGTAACCTTACTCTTGGCATTCATAAATGCTTAATTACATTTTGTGTAAATATGTTTTTTTTTTCGCTTTAGCCATAAAGTTATCATTTTTATACTGTTTCGTATATTGTTGGCATTTATAATGCTGGCTTCTATGGTTGTTTATAAAATTTATGTTTAATTATTTAATACAATTCGGTGGGGGATAAGCGTCTGAAAAAAGAACAAACACATCGACTTAATTGCTTATGCCATTAGTATCCTTACTCATTGAGGAAATTAGACCTTTTCCCCGACTTCAGTGTGCGATGCTGGGTAGACTAGTGCTGTTTTGGTAATGTGCTGTACATTGTACAGTGCCTGGCGGATGAGGATGGTGTTAAAACTTTTCAGTTGTCACATTTCCCTCATTGTCCCTCTAACGGGGAACTCGAGTGTGTGCCTGTTATCTAAAGTGCTTTCCGTTGTATCTCAACTTGCATTTCATGTACATTTCAAATGTCTCCGGGAACATCTCCATTGGATATTGTCAGAGCAATGGCCCACTTTTTAAATTGACGCTCGGGGATAGATTACGAGAATTTTATAAACATTTTTTTACAGCTGAATTGAATTGTAGTTGAATTGGTTTATTATTATGCATTTACTATATCTCAGTATTTAATATTCATATTCATTTATTGCATTTTGGCGGTCAATCATTGCAATATTCAATATTGTTACAAAATCGATTATGAAATATGTTACTAATGCCTTTTGATCTATTTGACTAAATTGATTTTTTTTTTTTTTTGGTCTTTTGCAACATTTTCACAATTTACACAGATACACTGATGTATTTATGAATAAGTATTTAATACACGCCTGAACCAATTTCATCGAATTCGTTTCGTTTTGTTGTATTATAATTGAAAATATTGTGGAGTGACCAATTATTTCAACAAACAATGTATTTAATATTCACGAATTTATTCAATGCGATTATCCAACATGCATTTCTAAATAAAATGTGGAAAAATTAAACATAAAATTCTTTAGTTTGATTTCATTTATGGCTGCAGAAATTCATAGAAATTTCGGATTTAATGCTTGCCGAAACTTATCTGGTTTTTACTACAAACTACAAAAGTATGGGAATCCTAAAACGTTATATATTCATCCAGGCCATATTTCCATTTATTTTGTGGAATTTATTAATAATAATCAATAGACCTTGATGACTTCTACGAAATCTGCATAACACAGAAAAATGCAGAGAGGCCAAATTTGGTTAAATCAGCTCATGACCCACATTTATAAAGTATACTCGTATGTTGAGATTACTATAAACGAATATAATAATTTATTTTGATAATTACAGCCATAAAAACATTTACATCATTATACCGGTCATCCATAATAAATTTACGTTGCGCAAAAAATTCATTTTTCTGTACTTTATAATGGTAAAGTGAGCTTTTAGATATTACAAACTACATGATTTGTTAATCTACGCAATAGTAGCTTTATTCAAAATCTGCCACAGGGCCCAGCCGTTGTGATACTACTTTGGATTTCAACAAGGGCTGAAGTGAAAAATATTTGGAACAGAAAAGGACAATTTTTGGGGGAAAAAGTAAAAACGTATGTCTTTCATTGCAGCAGTTTTATTATATCTTCTTCGGAATGAATAAAGGTATATATAATTTAATAGGATCAGAAACGTAATACCCAGAAGAAAGCATTTTTGTCCAAATGTGTTTCATGACGTTTTAAGTAGGTTCAGCAATATTGATTTGTCTGGTTGACAGACTGATGCGACACAATAACTTCCATATCTCTTTTCGAAACTTCCTAAAGTCTACTATAGACTAATAGATCTAGATCAGAGCCGAAGATTGTAAATGGGCTACAACGACCCACCCCTTCTGGCTCTTCTCGTACAAATTGAACAACTTCTCGAATTCAAATTCAAATCGATGTATAATTTTTGTAACTGTGTCGATTCGTAATGGTCAATACAATTCGGGAAAATCTACCAATTACAAACTTCAGTTTGCTACCTCCCATACAAATAACCTGTTTAATCCGTATATTCATAGGTTCATATCTTTCAAATAGTTGTATGGAAATCAAATTTCGCACATCGTACGCTTCATAAATTTACTGCTGTAAACGAAAAAGGCCCATTTTACCTGACTTCTTTTAATACCTCCCATACAAATGCCTGATTTAACCATTGTTTACGGTGTGATAAAAAAAACACCCGTTATTTCCAATTTTTTCAAAAAGTATTTATTTATTCGTCAATAGCTATCTTGTCCCCTTCAAAGTAATCCCCCTCAGATATAATACACTTATGCCAGCGTTTTTTCAAATACTCGAAACACTTCTGAAACGCGCTTTTTGGTATCGCTAACAGCTCCTGTTTCGATTTACTTTTATCTCCTCAATCGCAGCAAAACGCTTTCTTTTCATCGGTGTCTTCAGCTTTGGGAAGAGGGAAAAGTCAGCGGGGACCAAGTCCGGTGAATACGGTGGTTGATGCATGATTGCGGTTTAGTTTTTGGCCAAAAACTCACCCACAAGCATCGATGCGTGAGCTGGTGCGTTATCATGGTGCAAAATCCATGATTGATTTTTCCACAATTCTGTGCGTTTCTGACGAATTGCTTCGCGCAAACGGCACATATCTTCAAAGTAGTATTTCTTATTGACCGTACGACCTTGTGGCAAGAATTCATGGTGCACCACGCCATTGCAATCGAAGAAAACTGTGAGCAAAACCTTCACGTTTGACCGAACTTGACGTGCTTTTTTCGGTCTTGGACGAGCATCGTCATTAACATCTTCTCGGCCTTCCTCGAACCGATTATACCACAATTTAACTTGTGTTCTGCTCATAGTAGACTCGCCAAACGCCACAGTCAACATTTCAAATGTCCTTGCACACCAAAACACGACTAACATTTTTATCTGTCAAAAACAAACTGACAATCCAAAATGGCAGATATTGTCACATATATAACAGACATGTATACCAACATAACAGAAAAAATCGAACATACGTTACTCACGAAATTTGAAAATAATGGTTATTTTTTGATCACACCTCGACATTGCTCTTTGTATAGAATTTAACCTCTTATAGAAACGTCCGATTTATTCTATATATTCTTAACTTCAAAGCTTTTACTTCGTTGCACTAAATTTACTACATTTTGAAACATGTTTAGCGATTGTTAAAGCAGCTTCCGGGAGTGAAAATGGATGGCATCATCACATCCTTTCTGGTACTCCCATTAAAATTGATCGATTTTCTAAAATTCGATCTTTCTCCATAGTTTCTAATTAGTAGGATGCAATGACATAGATTTGTATCCACTGCATTGATTTCTTATTTCATGGTTAAATTTGAGAAAAGGCGGTCATTCACCCACGTCTCTTCTAGGGCCATGTCTCTTCTTAGCACAATATCTCGCAACAAGATGTACAGCACAAGGACTTGGAAAAATTAGTTCAGAGAATGAAAATGATTGACATCGCTACGCTCCTTTCGCTTCGCTTCTCCCACTATATATTAATTCAGATGATTTCTTTCATCAAGCAAGTAATTCGCTATACCCCTTCTGTATTCTCACACATTTTTGCAACAACACAAAGGACGTTGTATAAAGACATAGGTTAGGTTAGGTCAGTGTGACAGTCTAAATAGATAGACTCACTTAGACTGCATAGTCCATTGTGATACTACGGAAACTACAGATATGGCTGTCCATAGTTTCCCCGTTGAACTATCCTGAGCGCCCCAAGAAGCTCTTAAGTTGGGCAATATCTATATCGTCAACATCTCTTAGGTCCCTAAAGAAATAGGACCCAAATGTTGATCCGCGCTTGTTCGGCAGGGCAAAGCAATTGCAGAGAAGATGTTTCATAAACTTCTCCTCCTCTTCATCCCTTCAGCTGCTGCAAAAGTCACTAGTTGAAACCTTCAACCTCACCGCATGTCTTCCAATCATCCGTCGTCACGGATGCAAATAATGAGCCGCCGGGTCAGCGGTTTGTGTAAACGCTTCGGATCTAGGTGAGGCCATATCTGTCTGCATTGATTACAGCCTCGGACAGACGCCCACCTACTATTTGCTGCTAAATATGCTCTGTCTCGCAGTAGGAGCTTGCAAGTGGCCAGAGGCATGCCCACGGACTCCAACTCGGCTAGAGTCTGTAAGGTTGTTCCCAGCCTTGCCAGTTCGTCTGATCTGCAGTTCCCTGGTAGGTCCCTGTGGCCCGGCACCCATATAAGGTGAATGTTAAAATGCTGAGCCATCTCGTTAAGAGATCTGCGGCATTTCAGGGCTGATATTGATTTCAGGAAGACCGGAGAGATTTAATGCCAACTTGACTGTCCGAAAATAAGTTATTCCCCACCGTGGTGAAGACGTTATACCCCCTTAATGGGCAAAATGTTGGCCTGATAAACAGTACAGTGATCCGTATGTGTGATCTTCTTGCTACTCTTAGCCCAAGGCCAAGTTTTGAGCCGTCAGTGTAGAAGTCGGCTTACTATCTTGTACCAGGAGTTGTACATTTCCACGTATCTCTATCCAGTATAAGTATATGGTACTACTTGTCGAACGGTGGTTCAGCCAGAGTATAGTCAATGGTGCCTGTTATTCAGGCATCATGTTAAGGATCACACTGTGACCATAACCACTGTTTGGCCACTGTGACAGCTCTCTTAGTCTAACTGTCGTAGCTGCAGCAGTCTGCATACTAATTGTGTCCAGGGATAGTGAATACAAAGTTATATTTAGTGCTTCGAATAGGGTGGTGCGGAGCGCACCAGTGATGCACAGACTTGCCATTCTCTGGACCTTGTCCAGTATACTACTGTATGTGGACTGACACATCACAATTTTTGAGAAGGCTGCAGTGACATGGCGAAGACCTTATTGCACGAGTTATATAAGATTTTTGTCAAAGCTTTTTTGTCATAGCTTTTTTTGTTATCATTTCCGAGAGTCTGATGGTGCTATTATACGATGAGTCATAGTCCTGTCAAGGATGTAAAATAGCTTAGGAAACTATTTCCCTATTTTCACCGAAAATTTTGTGATGACCAATATTGTTCTATAGAGGCATTTTAGCTACGTATTGACACTAAACTCAGCAATGCCTGAAAATATTTTGTTGCCAAATCGCGTTATTAGAGGCGGGCAGACAATATATATATTTCTTGTGTCTTTGTAAGGTTGTACTATGTCGTATGTATCAGTTGCATGTTAACCAAGTAGATAACATAATATTCTATATAATCTTCTATATAAATCCCAAATGTTTAAAAGGTTTCCTTTAGCACAGGGCATAATACGCTTAGATTTCAACCATCGAATATGCATTTGTGTAGCCACGGGTGTTGTACAGCTATTTCGGCGATATATCCTTTCTGGCAGATTCACTGTCCTCGGTTTGCTTATGCCATCGTAGATTATTGATGTGAGTCATTCACCTATACTGCCTTTCAGCGAAAGTAAATGAAGAATGTGTTTCCTTCATTTTTACAGCGTATTTTGTGTATTCGAACCAGATTTCTGCTATAGTCCATTCTAAAGGAAAGCTTCGAACCGTTGAGCTTACGTTTTAGATTTCGGGCTTTTTCTGCCTGTGTAGCTTTCTCTGTCCACCTTCTTCATCCAGCATATTACGCCATTGTGGCCAGATTCTTCCAAATATGTTCCGCAGAAGCACAAACACTTATATGCTAGCTAAAAAACAAATAAAGCCTTTAAATGTGTGGACAGTTGCAGGTAATCATGGCACAGATGAAACATTTTTAATTTATTAGCATGGAACAATATTGCATACTTATGCCATAGCATTTGCGTGAGCAGGAAAGGATTTTAAATCATATAGAAACATGATTACTATGACTTCGGCTATCGTACACTTGCAAAAATGCATACAAGTAATCACTTATGCGTACTCGTATAAGGCTGTACATATTTGTGGGCATGTATAGGTATGTGTTGGGGTATGACGAAATTAGGAAATATTTAATCAGTAGTAATTGTTTTTCGATGTTATTTAACTTTTTGAGGGGAGGCAAAAAAGCACCTGCTACAATTTCAGAAACATAAAGCTTTAAAATGTTTTGTCATGACAGTTTTTGGTTTTTAGCTAAAAACGTACAGGGTGGCCCAAAATGACCGAAGTGGTGTGAATTGCTTATAAC
>JAHXMU010020740.1:0-20488 GCA_019455685.1 Philornis downsi
TGACAACAGCATCTAATAAATAATAACATATCTATTCAGTGTCTAAATATATTATTGTTATTATTATTATTATCATTATTGTTATTGTGTACAACTATACTGAATATTTAGGCTGACAGCGAGCTTTCGCCAGCCAGCATGGACAAACCATCCTACATTCACAATAAGCCAACTAGTTACTGCCGTAATACAGATGCAAAGATACCCAGATATTCAGAGATGGCACGTCACAATACTCAGCTCGACCGGAGTAAGTTTACAATCTAAAAGATGGCCCAGCCAAAGTGTCAGTTTGGAAAATGATAAATGAATTGTTGTTATATTCTCATTCCGTTCGCGTAATGATAAACTGGCCCAGATAAATAAGCAATTCTTGCCTGATTGTGACAGCATTTTGGAATGTGTCGTCGCTGTCGCTACTTTCTGTAGCGCCGCGTATTGTGTTAACGAATGAGTGAAATGTTAACGATTTTGGCTTTAGTGGTGCAGTAAACTTTAAGAAGATTTAATTTAAAATTTATATTGTGTGATAATTTATCTGTGTGGCCTTTGTGCATTTGTGGATGTGAAAGAAAGTGATTTACACTCAGAATAAAATGTGCACTCGTATGTGATTAAATTTATTAATGATGAAATTATTTCATCGTATAAAGGAAATAGTGAGAATTACATAGCACTATTGCAGGCTCAACTGAGGATGATTGAAATGATGACAGACGAAAGAATAGGTTTTTGCACCGATAAGTAAAATTATTCTCTACTCTCTGTCCTAATAAATTATGTATGTTGTCTAACTATAAAGTATTTTTCTACTGTGTTCGACAACATTGTCAATTAAAGCCCACATTAAATTAAGACATCAATAGCAAATCGTAATTTCCACTTGAAATTCAAAACAACTCAATTGAAATGCAATATTTTCGTTTAAGATTACATCAGTGAACCTATCTAATGCAGGAGCGCATCTATATTGAAGTATGTGGAAGATATAGTAGAACAAGCAAAGTAATCCTAATAATAGATGTAGATGTAGATGTAGATTTTAGGTCTTTGCTGTTATTTTATAAAGTTGTTCGATTGTGTAGTCCTCAATTTCTTTTTAATTCATTTAATTTTTCACAATCTACTCGTAATAAGCAGCTTCTTATTCCTAAAATAACCACACTCATGGGCGGTCCTTTTGTAGTAAGAGTAGCCCGAATTTACAATTTACTACCAAGCCATTTAAAAAGTTTTAAATTATGTCTTGATTCTTACAAAAGGCACATTCACACACATTCACATTCAGACTTTTCTGTAAAATTTTGTTTTCAATTAAACTGTGAGCAGCCTTTATTACATACCGATTATCTTATATTTCAAGATTATATTCCGATTAACTTCTAACTTTTGAATTAGTCTTTTTTCCATACTTTTTTTTTGTCTTTAATTAATTTCAAATAATTTAATTTCAAATATTTTTATAAACTTTATATTTAATTTTTATTACATGTTTTTTTTTAACTTATTATATAGAGCAGATTCAATCTAATAGATGAATTGTTGCATATTGTAATTTACTTATAATAGGCCGGAAGGCTTTAAATTACAAGCCAGTAATAAATAAATAAATAATAATAAGTAATACAGGATGGCGCAATAGAACGTGCATATTTGAAAAATAGATTAAAAAATAAATACAAAAGGTATGGTTAAAATAAATCTAAGGCATTGTAGAGTAATAAATGGAGTTTATTTTTTAAAAATAACATCATCTAAATGGTGACCCTCTCTACGACGGCACTCCTCTAACCGCAAACGAAAATTATTGAAAACTTTCTTCAGTAATTCTGGTGTAATGGCTGCCATTTCACCACGGATGTTCTCCTTTAGCTGAACGATGTTTCTTGGATTATTACCCTAGACTTTGTGCTTGAGGTATCCCCACAAAAAAGTCAAGAGACGTCAAGTCTGGACTACGTGGGGGCCATGGGATATCACCTCTTTTCGAAATCAGTCTGCCAGGGAACTTCTGCTTCACCACCGCCATGGAGTCGTTTGATGTATAACAGGTAGCTCCGTTTTGTTGGAACCAAGTCCTGGAATTCACTATTCTTGAACTTTTAATTTCTGGAGCCAAAAATCCGTCCAACATCTCAACATAGCATTCCGTATTAACCGTGACGTTTTGGCCCCGCGCATTTTCGAAGAAAAAAGGACCAATTATTCCTCTGCCAGGGATTGCTGCCCATACTGTCACTTTAGGACTATGCAATGGTTTCTAGTGTTTGATTTTGGGATTTTCACTGTTCCAGTAAGGACAATTTTGACGGTTTACGAACCCATTCACAAGGAAATGAGCCTCGTCAGAGAAAAGGATATTGCCAAAATTGGAAAATTGATTAAGCATTTCACTAGCAAATGCGAGCCTTGCTATGAAGTCAGACTCTTTCAATTCTTGTGTTAATTGCAGCTTATATGGATGCAGTTTAAGATCCAATGTTAAAATTCGTTGCAAACTTCGTCGCGATAATTGTAAGACAGACGATCTCTTGCGAGTCGACATTTGTGGATTTCCTCGTACTGACTCCATAACTCTCTCAACATTGTCTTTGGTCCTAGATGTTCTTGGGCGACCATTTGCTTGTGGTTTAAATGTTGAACCGGTCTCTTCAAAACGCTTTACCCATATTTTAATTAAATTAGCTCTCGGAGCTTCACTAATTCGCCGTAGTCCATATTCAGCACAATATAGTCGCCTAGTAGCAATATATGAACGAGAGTTCTCGTAAAATGCGCGCACGCAAAATGCGCGACGCTTCCCGTCGAAGTGATTCATAGCGACTAAAACTCCATGAACCCACCAACCCAACGATGTAGGCGCCCCCCGTCCGCGCCTTTTCTACCCCGCAAAAAAAGATGATGCAATATGCACGTTCTATTGCGCCACCCTGTACTATACGAGTATACTTATGGTATATAAGGTATAAGACTCTATATCGACTTCTACACTGACGGCTCAATTTAAATGATGAGGTAGGTTTCGGAGTCTACTCCAAAGACTTAGGTCTAAGTAGAGGAAGAAGGCTATCTGATACGGTAGCGACGGTAGCGTTCTTCAGACCGAAATTTTGCTCATTAAGGAAGTGGCAGAATGGCTGAGATATAACGTTCTCACCACGGTGGGGATTAACATATTCTGCGACAGTCAAGCTGCCATTAAATCCCTGGATTCTGTCTTCCTGAACACAACACCAGCCCTGAATTGCTGCAGATCTCTTAACGATAAACAGTGTGTCTTGTTGGTACGTTGTTTCTCCAAAAAATTTCACGTGACTTTCTCATCGTCACAGTAATCGACGGCAAAACACATATGTATACCTTCCCGAGGGACACCCTGTATTTACTTACAATTTCTGTTTCTGTATTTCGAAATATAATTAGTTGATGTGAGGGGATATTGGCACCCCCAAAAAGAATCTACCGCTACGCCAATGCATATTGTTGTCTATCAAATTTCACACACACTTACAATTTTAGCAACTAGAATCTTTACTTGTATTATCCATATGAACTTACTTCGGGCTTATTATTTATGCTCTTTGAAAACCAATTAAGGATAAATGTAAAAGAAAGGAACCATTTACCAAGTAACTTGTGATTTAATAAGTTTAGTTTGCTCGGCGTTATTCTGTCTAAGTAGACACGATGTAATTGAAACCATTTTTTAATATAACTCAGTTTCTCCCCTTCCCTACTCCCTTCTGAGTTGTGTCAGATTTGGGGCTGTAAAAGATCCAAATAGTTTAGATATTATTATTACTATTTTGTTTTTCTTAGCACAACTGTTGCTGTGTGCAAAACTTTTGTTGAATTTTTCTCCATGTCAAAATATATAAAATTATTGCGGATAGCGAAGTCAATGTGAAGTCCGTTTACATCCACAAGAATACCATTCAGACCAAAAGGATAAGAACAGCAACCGCATTGGTTTGTCATTTAAATGAACAAATTGTAACAACATTCATCGAAAACAAAATTCGCTACGAGGGTGAAGTGAAAAGACATTCGGCAAGCAAAGATTATTTAAGTAACACAGCTGGGAGAAACAGGTATATTTTGTGAAAAAATTTTTGCTATCCATAAATCTAACACAGAACACAGTAATATCAATATGATTTTTACTTACGTTTTTAAACTGGAGAGCTGGTGGAAAATTTTTTGAAAAAAAAAATTAATTCGCAGAATATTTTTTTTCGTATAAAATAAATATAAAATATTAGAAGCAACAATGACTTACTACGGTACACTTAGGAACTGAATCAAGTACACCAGACAAGAACCATATCATCACAAGGCTCTGACGAGTCCCCGTAACAGATTGGGGGGACGAAACGATCGTCGGCCGAAACCAGTCTGTGATAAAGAA
This sequence comes from Philornis downsi, assembly GCA_019455685.1. Classification (NCBI taxonomy): domain Eukaryota; kingdom Metazoa; phylum Arthropoda; class Insecta; order Diptera; family Muscidae; genus Philornis; species Philornis downsi. The sequence continues at coordinate 4,409 of JAHXMU010020740.1, forward strand.
AAGCAATGAATTCTTCAAAAGAATTTAGTTTATTCAAAGATTCTGTGATATCAACCTAAACATATCATAAATATGACAACAAATTAATGTAATTTGGCATGTCGAATAGTGTACTAAAAGAAAGTATTTTGTTTTCACATCTTTTCAAGTTTTTAGAAACTATTGAATTTCATAAGCGGTTGACTATGGCGTGACGGATAGTAGACATGACTATCGTGTATATGATCGCGAATTCTAGCAGCGACACACCCATCTTTCTTTCTTGATAAACGCTTCCCTTTCAGTGAGTCTAAAAATAGATGGCATAAAGGCTATTATCCATATTTCCATCTACAAGTTTCATTTCTACATAAAGTTCGACATAGCTGTCCAAATGACTTTTTTAAAAGACGGAAGTACGCAAAATTCCAAAAAATTTGTGGCCTCAATCTGAGTGTCGTTGGAATCTGCCACACTCTCTGTAGATCATTTCAGTTAACCGCTAGGAATTATTTGGACCACGTATAACATATCGAGTTATCTATTTTTCAGTTTCAAAAGTAAAGTTAAGTGAAACACATAAAGCTATGATTTTGATGAAACTTTTATTTTATTATGATACTTGGACCTTGCCATTAAAATGACCGCCTCTGGGTTGGCTGAAGCAGTGGATCCTTTCAAAGTGATTTTAAACCAATTTTTCACATATTTCGGAAGACATCCCGGCTATAACTTGACAAAATTTTATTTCCAAATACTCCCAAGTTTGGGGATGATTATCCGCGTAAACGCGGTCTTTGACGTAGCCCTACAAAAAAAGTTTTATGGCACAAATCGTATTTTCTTGGTGGTCTTTAACGTCACCAAAATATGAAATTACGCTTTCTACAGTTTGGCGTTTAAGTAACATTAACGACGACTATATTGAATGCGTTCTTGTACATCATTTGGTTTTAACTCGTGAACCAATTGCATCTTATGTGGGAAAAGATGTAACATATGTAAAATTATTTGAAAAGACCGCCCAGACATTTCTAACTGCTGAGAACGTCGCCTGGTGGAAGTTTCGGAGTTTTCCTCAATACTTGCTTGTACTCGAGCAATAGTCACTTCATTTCGAATTGCACGAGGTCTTCCAGATCGAGAAAGATGACAGACAGCCCCTTGTTGCCCAAAATGCTGAACCAATCGGTAAATTGTTGGAGCGCTAAGAGCATTTCGAAAATGAAAGAAATTTCGGTAATCGAATGCTGACTTTCAAAGTAAAATTGAACAACTTTGGTTCCTTGTTCTGTGCTGAGCCTTTCCATCATAAATTTTTCAAGTATTATTTAGTTAATCCTGTAAAGAGACGAAAACAAAGACTTAAACAAAAAATGTATTCACGAATAAAATCTTGGCGTTACTTATGCGCCACCCTATAGAAACTTTTTGTGCAATGAAGCTAAAATACATATGTCTTGTCGAAACCACATATCGCATATCATAGCATTCAATAGCAAGCAAAAATAGTCGATTACCATGCGGCCATAACGTTCTGAATTGACGGTAACGGATATTCAGATTATCCGTCATATTTTCACTTACAGATGTAGTCAGGTCTGTGCATTATCTCAATGCACGCACTGCCAAATATATCGCTTCTGTTAGTGAAAGTGTGGTAGATAATCCGAATTTGTTGATTCCCCGGCGTTTTCAGAGTCCATTCACGCAACAATGAAAGCTGGCTAACCATTCATAACACCTTAACTGATTGATTGGAAGCTACAGCAACAGGCTTTCAATGCTGATTTTTCGAACAAAATTTTCTTTACCGATGAAGTTTATTTCTCACTCGGTAGTTAAGTCAACAAGCAAAATTGTCGCATATGGGGCTCGGTGACCAAGAAGTGATTGTCGAAAAGCCGTTGCAACCGAAAAAAGTGACGCAATATGGTTTGGATGTATCATTGGAGTATTAGGTATTTATTGAGAAATGGCGCTAGAGGAACAGTTACCGTCAATTCAGAGCTCTACGACCGTATGATAAACGACTTTTTTTGGCCTGCAATTGAAGATTATGAACTGGTGCGTTGAGCCACACAACACGACCGATTTTGGATTTATTGCATAGGAGATTTCAAGAAAACGTAATTTCGCGTTTTGACGACGTTGATTGGCCATTAAGATCAAGCGATTTGGCGCCGTTAGACTTTTTTGTGGAGCTACGTCAGAGACCGTGTTTACGTCTTTAATTTCCTAACGTTGGAGCATTCGAAAACCAACATTCGTTAAATTATCGCTGCCTGAAAAGCTTCCACTGCTGCAACTAATCCAAAGTCGGTCATCTAAAAGAGATTGTATTTAAACATTATAATGAAATAAAAATTTTATTGAAATCATAGTTTCATGTGTGTTTTATTTAGCTTTACTCTTTAAACTGAAAAATACATACAATACAAAAATGACGCGTTATATGTTAGCCATTTCAGCTGACCTAAATTTCTAAACCAGTTTTCGTCAGTAAACTTTTTCACTCGAAGACTGCCAGAAATTAGTCATAATCCAAAATTTTGCGACATCCAAGATTATGGGTGGAATTAGTGTCCAATACAGTTGGATTTTTGTTCGTCGAAAATTGTTATTAAATCGCTTGCAAAGTACACAACATCGCCTGTTTGTAGACATACAAACTTCCTAATTTTCAGGCTAATGCCACTAGTTTGATAAGTGCATATGTTCAAATGAAACGATCTCTAGTTCTTCAAAATAAATGGATTAGCTTTGTTTTTGTCTACTGTTTCCAATGCTTTAAAATCCGGCAGTAACGTCCTGCATTGTCCACCAATGGTGTGAGTATTATCATCATATACATATACAATTAGCATATATCTTGTGTTAAAGACTGCTCCAGCAGTGTTCAATGCGGAATTCTTCATCACCATCAACAGAGGTATGTTAAAGAGGTCGCCTTATCTAAAGCTTTGTGGTGTATAAAATGGATCAGTTAGATTTTTGGGTCCATAGATTTGTTGTTCCTAACCTCGATATTGCTATTCCCTTGCCGTTTTAGCCGAATGTTGGGCGGTGCATGCCATAGTTCATAATTGGTGTGATTTCGTCACTTGTTCTGCCTTCTGGAACTAACAACCTATGGAAATGTCCTCACCATATTGCCAGCCCAATCTGCGGATCCGTGACCAGATTTCCATCTTTGATCTTACAGGAAAGTAACTCCTTTTCAGAACTTCTACTTTTTATCCATTGGTAGATCTTTCCGGTATCACTTCTAGAAAGGTGCAGACATCTTTATGGGCCCGTTTCCTCTCGTTGAAATGACAAGCTGTCTCACGTCTCTTCTCCTTGATATGTATGCAACTGTTTTTCTTAAGACGTGGAGCAGGGATTAGGTAGTCTTATCATGGTAACTGAAAGAGTTTTTTAGAGTTGGTTACGATTATCTTGGGGAAATGTTCTCACCATATATCGGCGTGTCCGTGACCAGATTTTTATCTTTGATCTTACAGGAAGTAGACTCTTTTGCAGAATTTTTACTTTGTATCTGCTGGTAGATCTTTCCGGTATCAGCAGAAAGGTACAGACATCTTTATGGACCCGCTTCCTCTCTTTAGAATGGAAGGCTGCATCTCGTCTTTTCTCCTTGATATGTGTGCAACAGTTTTTCTTCAGACTTATGGCAGAGATTGTGGAGTCTTGTCATTCAACGTGGCACCTTGAAACCTAAAACATATTTTACAAAGTTACCACTTTTCACTAAAACATTTTGTTTTTAAACTGCTGGCACCATCTATACGTCAGATCGGTTAGTTTTGCGACCGCAGAGAAGGCGTTGTAAGGACTCCTACTCCTCTTCATCCCAATAGCTCTTGCAGAAGTCACTAGTCCCAACATTCAATCTCACTGCATGTTTTCCAATCAGAAAGAGTCCCGTCATGACGGATACAATCTAGGCGAGGCCACCACATCTGACTGGATTGATTACAGTCTCGGAGAGACGCTCACCTACTATTTGCTGCTCTATTTGATAGCTCGTCTACTCTGCAGCTCCTTGGTATGTACTTTTAGCCCTGCACATAAGGTGAGTGTTGAAATGCTGAGTCATCTCTTTAAGAGATCTGCGCCATTTTACGGCTGTAGTTGAGGTAGTTTTCGAGAAAAAAAAAATAAATACTGCCTAATGACACCTCCAGACCATAATGCGCACCAAAAACAGTCACTTTTTCTGGATGCAATGGCTTCTCCTCAACCACTTCTAGATTCTGCGAGCCCCATATGCAATTTTGTTAGTTGGCGTAACCACCGAGAAAGAAATGGGCTTCATCGCTGAAGAAAATTCGACAATTTTGCTTGTTGACGTAACCACCGAGAAAGAAATGAGCTTCGTCGCTGAAGGAAGAAATCTCAAAGAGTTTTTAAGAGTAGGTCACGACTATCTTGGGGATATGTAGCTTGCAACGTCTAACTACATTTATTATTGTTATACTTATACTTCCGTAAAAGTTTCCCTTTATGCAATCTTTTGTGTACCTTAGTAGCAAAATGGTGATGATGCGAGCCGATATGAGGCACCACGGATCAGACGACGTCCATGACTCTGGAAGTATGCCTTCCATTTATTACAGGGTGTGGGAACCTGGTTTCATTCTTAATTCGAAATCCGAACATTTGCCACTCATACAAAATTTTTTAACTGCAAGACTAAGAATAGCTTCCCTATCTGTATTCCTTTTCTGTGACTGACCATGGCTCGATAGTTAATACGTACACGCACCTATCGTGGGCATGATCGTGGGTTCATCTTACATTATTTGGGCGGCGGTTAACTCGATGTGTTTGACCAACCCTTCGAGCAATCGGCAAGTCTCGTACATGTTTCTTAAACTGTGACGTTCGAAACTGCCGTTAAACTGTAGGTCCCGTTGAGTGAGTCTAAAAATAAAAAGCGTGTAAGCCCACTGAATGCGAGAAGCTTTCCCACATCCCATAGGGAGATGGAAGGAAATTTGTTTCTTTTTTTTTTGTTATTTTTACATTCAAATTTTCCACAACAATTTTAATAAGACAATTTTTAAGACAAACTGTCTAAGAGCCTTACCCACTACAAGAGCAGATACGATATGAGTGCATGCCATATCGAACCAACCAAAGAACTCCCTACATCAACGGTCTATAACATATGTTGCATTCATCATGGATCGCTTTGCTTCATGTGATAATAGAAGGTACAAGAGCTGTCCCAAATCTGTCCGACCAGAAATATAGATAGTGTCAGTAGTTTGAAAAAAATTATTTTGGTTAAAAGTGGCAACCTCATACAACATATGTTTTCTAGTTTTAAGGCGCCACGTTGTTTAATATTTTTAATTCAGCCATCAAAAGCAAACGATCTCAATGAATTTGTAAACATGGGAAAAATTTGCCACTGGTATGTAATTCAATATTTACATTTGAATGTTCTCAGTCCAACCAATATTAAAGCCTAGATAGATTCTTCTCCGGGGGAGTCTGCTTCTTCGTTTACGACTGTGAAATATTGTGTAGCATAGTTTAAACGGGGACGTCGGAGCTGCCAAGACGAACGCCGTAATGGTTGACCAATTGAAGTGTCCACGACAGACACGGTTAAGCAAATCTACAAAATGGTATTGGACGATCGTCGGCTGAAGGTGTGTGAGTTAGCTGAAATGATTTCAAAAAGTGCTATACATTGTATATTGACCAAAGATTTGAAGATGAGAAAGCTGTGCGCAAAATGGGTGCCGCGCTTGCTTTCAATAGAGGAAAAACGTGAAGATATTTCAGTAGGGTGGTTGGCGATGTTTCATCACAATAAAACCGAATTTGTGCGTCGATTTATAACCATGGATGAGACATATGTCCACCACTTTACACCTGAGACAAAAGAATAGGAATAGTCGAAACAGTGTACTGGAATGGGAGAATTGTGCTCAAAGAAGGCGAAGACGGTTTCATCTGCAAGCAATATTATGGCGTCTTATTTTTTTTTTTTTTTTTTGGATGCGCATTTTTATTGGTTACCTTCAGAAAGGAAAAACAATCAACGGCAAATTTAATGCTATTATGTAGCGTTTAGGTAATGAAATTATGGAAAAAGCGACATTTGGTGAAGAAGAATGTGTTGTTTCATCAAGATAATGCTGTAGATCAAACAGCCACTCTTGCGATGGTCAAAATTAATGAATTAATGTTAGAATTACGCAACTTATTCGCCAGATTTAGCTTCCTCGGACTATTTTCTATTTCCAAACTTGAAAAAAAATTGGGTGATAAAAGATTTGCTAACGATAAAGAGGTGGAATCTGCTGCTGATGTTTATTTTAACGAATTTTAGAGTTCTTACTATAAACAGGATATACAAGCTATTGAATATCGGTGGGAAACGTGTATCGAACTAAAAGGAGATTATGTCTTCTTTGTTAGGTCGGCTAGCTTTAGGACTGCCTTCGTATAAAGTTAAGGTTCCTAAGTTGTTTGTCGCGGCACCGGGGTTGTCGACAAAAAACTTAGTTAACTACATAAACGCGTTTGAACCACATTCACCAAAAGTTACGGAGCCAGATAAGGCATGCCGGGATATAAGAGAATAACTTAAATCACACATTAGATCGCTCAAATACCCGCTGTGCTTTACACATGCCCAGTGTTTGGGCTTGGGTAAAGCTCTTTGTATTAAATATATCCATTTGTTAAGATTCCACGAGCGCCTTACGTTCGAATGCTGTCACATTTGAACCAAAATGTATCCAGTTGCAAAATCACTGAATGGTTGAAATAACATAAACTTTTATGGTTTAACAGGAAAAAATAAGTTGATCAAACAAAATTTTGTTGTCAGTTCAAATAAAACTTATACTTTATGCCCATCATTGTTGTTGTACGAGTATACTCCGTCTGGTTCAGATTTGGTTGCTGTTCCATTTTCCAAAAGACATTTATGTTCATGAATGAACAATTTTTTTTTGCCAGTCTCTTTTCCAGCTCCTTGTCGTTCATTCGAAGTGAGACCTATTGTTGGCCAACATTGGCTATGTTGAAGAAAATATTCGTATTGCCAACTAGAAATGACAGGAGTGGGCAGATTAGAAAAAAAAAACAATTGGATGAACGTTGGAATTACCATGGGAGGAAAAACATGCAGGAACGTAAAATCTTTATTAAATCAGTCAGTCAGTCAGCTAGCAGGTTGGATATACACGTTATAGGATGAGTTGAATGTAGTTCCTACAAAAATGTCAACACGAAAACAAACTATGACATGATGTTGCAGGTGCTACTGATACATGTGCTACGCTAGTCTAAGGACATTTGTAGTTTCGTAAGCATTCATTCCTATTCAGCGTGGCTACATAGCTACTGTAGAATATTTTCAGTTATATTTCATGATTGTGCCATGGATTATCATCTGAAAAATAACATACCAAACTTGCGATAACAGTCATTGCCAAAAAAGCAACATCGAAACAACTTTAACTCCCAGCACCATCATTACACCACCTTTCCATTCCTTTTGAATGTTGGCATTGCTGTCGATTATGGGGGGGTGATTCGATGTTGCTTCCTGGAGCTATTCGTTCGCCCTCTTTGTTCTTCTTATTTTTTACAAAGTTTGTGATAATTTAGTTTTGTTTTGTTGTCGCTGTCTCGAATTGCATCGGATGTTTGTTAACATGTCAGATTAAACAATGCATAAATAACATTTCATTCCCGATGTTGTTTGTGGTGCTAAGTATATTTTGTTTAGAATTTAGTTTCTTTTTTGCAGGGGGGTTCACCGAAAAGCTGTCAAAGTTACTACTTTGCTTTTGGCTGAATTTCAGTTTAATAAATGCAATAACTTTTAAGAAAAACGAGAATCAAAATCGGTGTTAGAACTTACATCCTATTGCTGAGTGGGGTGGGGGACTAAAGTCATGCTTCTGAAGTATGAGAAATAATGTTTTATTACAATTCGTAACGGGTAGTTCATTTAGAGGTGCTTTATCAAAGAATGTATTTCGCACGCTTAGAAAAAATTAAGATCATTGCAATCGGCCAACAATGTTTGAAATCATCAGAAAAGTTAAAACTTCCAAAGAGTCCTTCCAAAGAGTCACCGCTTCATTCCCTTCTGTTTTGGAAGAGCTTGGGGAAGATGTATAGGTATAGTTTTCGACAACATTTTGTTTGGCAACGAGACGCATTTCTGGCTCCATGACTACGTTTGTTAGCATAATTACTATATTGTTCTAAGGAGAAACTTGAAGGTGTTCTAGTTACTTCAAGGCAAAACGGTATAGTTTTTACCAGTTGGTACCAAAATTGGTCATATATCTTATTCAAATTGATCGATTTATCAAAATTCAACATTTCGTCTATGTTTTCTAATCCGTAAGCTGGAGCTTACAATTTTTTCCATTGTATTATTTTACAAGACGTGGGAAAATTTGGAAAATTTTTAAAGCCGCCATTTTTGAATAATTTGGATAAAACAGACTTAGAGGGAATACAGAACTTTCAGTCAGCTGAATTGATTTCCACATAATTTCGCCCAATCTTATAAAACTTTGTATCAAAAATGTGCGCAGTAGACAAAATGGGAACTATTGGTTTCCCCATAGGAATAATTTCACCCACTTTGTGGTGATACTGTAGAGGACTTTGCACCAAACCATCTTTAAAGAAGTAGTGTAGTATATGAGCGTAATTTCTCTAAGTGTATAGGTATATTTTAGCAAGATCATCAAAACCACTCCCAGAATATTCAAGTATGATATATGTAATCTCTTTCCCTCTTTATCTGTATACAGGACTTTTCTAGAATTATGTTTACGACAGTAAGTTATGTTTGTTCCTCTCACTCCGATTGTATAGTCTACTGTTATCTCCTTTTCACTTGTTATGTAAATAAGAACATTCTAGAATTAAGTCTATGATATAAAACACTATTCTGTAAATATGTTTGTCTTTATTGCACCCATTATGTAAATATGTGTTCTCCCTGGAATATCGTAGCATTTTCTAGAATAAGTCATTTCAGTATAAATAAAGCAACTTTGTACATTTTGAGGAATTAATAAAGTTGAGGTTGATGTGGAAATACGTTCAACGATACCAAAGTAGATGTGTCAGAAACGCTACCTTAATAAATATTATACTTAAAATTTTACAGTTTATTTATTTGTTAATTTTGTTTTTTTTTTTTTAATTATAAGTAATATTTTTTGCATTTATCAACGACCCCTCCCACAACTTAGGCGAACCTTTAAAAAAATATATATGAGTCATTCCCTATACAAAATTATACCACTCTACTTTTAGTTAAAAAATTAATTATATCATTTTTGCAAAATTCCAATTTAATTAGTGGCAGGTGATTTTAACCAACTGAATTAATTAGTCTATGACTATGAGGTATTTTCGTTCCTAAATTGAGCCTTCTACTTCGAATCGTGCAGTCTCAATCGACATTTCGTTGGGAGAGGGAAGAAAACTGAATATAACCCATAATATGTTGATGGTGCTGTCATGTACAGGGTGGCGCAATAGAACGTGCATATTGCATCATCTTTTATATATTGCTACATTTCAATTAATGATATTCAATTAATGATAATTTTATTCTTTCAATTGAGACTGGATTTTTTTTTGTTAAGTAATGTATGCAGCTCTCTAAAATACTTAATGGCTTCATTAACAATGTGGTCGATGAGTTTCTTAAAAGTTAGCTTTTGATTGAAATTTGCTCCGCGATGCGTAACCGAGTCATTAAAGGTTAGATTTATTTTATCAATACAAAATTGAACGGATGATACACGTTTCTCAGATCCATTGTATGGGAAAATTAATGAATTGAATGATTTTTATCAGTGTTTAATTTAATTTTCCATTTCCATAGTATTTTATAGTCGAAGGGAGACTCTCTGTTAGTCTTCTTATAACAGTGTCGGACATTTTGTCTTTTATAATAATCGTTTTGTGTTCAGCATAAAGTGCTACTTGAGAACTTTTCCTAGGTTTGTAGTCTGTTACATAAATTAAATATAAAACACAGCATCCTAAAGTACTCCTGCATGATATCGATATCGATCGCCCAAGAAGAATTGAATCAGTTTATTGCCTTGAAGATAGATTTTGAACGACAGTGCAATACACGCTTTGAATGAACTTAATCTGAAAACGACATATTTTGTAAATCGTCATTAGAATACACAGATTTGTTTTCTAGAGACAGCAAAAATTTATTTTCGCGACTCACCTTAATGTAAATCATTAAGGCCCACAAATCTGCTGGGCATTTGATGGTATTTTGCAATTTATTTTGTTTATATTTTATTTAAAATTTAATGTCTTTAAGCCAATTTCAAACGTAACAGCATTTGTTGTTATCAAATAAATTAAGAATAATGTCAGGAATACCTTATCCGTGTCGTAAAGTACTATATTAATTGCTTTTATATACTAATACTAATAGCTTTCTATCAATTTTCTGTTATCACCCTCGTTTGCCCCAAAACATCTCCCATCGTTTTCATGCTAATTAGAATATAATCCTCAATAATTACATATCTTGCTTATGGCCAAGTGTCAACAAATATTTGTCACTTTATTTGACAAAATGCCGCGAATTTTGGGGAGAATATTTCATCGCCATAAATACCAGGAATGAAAACAAATAGACAAGACAAAAGGAAGCGACACAAACTGCGTTAATTGCCGGTCGGACACCCAGATTTCGCATATTCGGGATAATAAATATGCTATTCCTGGAAAATAAACAACGTTCGGCATTATAAATGTTGCCAGAGTGTGAGAAACTTAAATTCGCATATACATACATATATGCAAAGACATTTCTTACTCTGGTAGTGGGACAACAGGGACGTTATGCTCACATATGAAGGAATGTTTGCGGTAAGCCAAAGAAATGCTACGCGCATATGCCTGTTAGTAGTCCAATGCTTTGTAACGAGTTCTTCGTTTGGGGCACTTTAGTCATGTTATTATTTATTGGAGGTTTCAATTATTAGAGGAGCAATTATGGAAACATTTTTCTAGCATGTTGCACATACTTACTTATGTTGATAACCAACTGAAGATTTGACGACAAATTTGACAGTCTTTCAATAATCTGCCCTTTCGAAAGCTGGTTTCTGCCGTCCGGCAAGGCTTTTCGCGCTGAACCATTTTTGTTCATTTGCATAATATGACCTAGCCAATGCAATAGCTGTTTTTTGATAACCCTCTACACATCAAAACATAATATATCGTACAGTACAGCGTTCGTTAAATTTAACGTGAATCAAAAATAACAATTTTAAGTTATGAATGAAAATTATAGACGCCTTTATTACATTACGCACCAAGACGAATTTAGTTAGCTCATCTATTTAATATTCTAAACTAGAATATAGGAAGAATGCCAGTGTCCAAAAGTTTATTGAGTTCTTACAGATAAATCTTTATTCCCATTCCGTAGTTTTGGAGTTGCCACCTGTGCAGTCGGAAAAGGAATGCGGCATGGCAAAACCATTTCTATAAAAGGGGATGAAACAAGTCACAAATGTCTAAAATTTGCTTGAAGAAGAACGGTTCAATAAATTTGGACAAAAAATTTACCAGCCTACTTGTGACACCACTTCTTATACCATAACGCCTGGGGTGGGAATATAGAAAAACTAGCCGACCTAACAAAAAAGACCCAAAAAAAGATGGACAATTGTTTTTTCAAAATAATCTCTTTTTAGCTCGATACACTTTTGTCAGCGATATTCAATAGCTTCTATACCCTGTTTATAGTAAGAACTGTCAAACTTCTTAAAATAGCCATCCACAGCAGACTCCACCTCTTTTTTGTTGGCAAATCTTTTACCACCGAACCATTTCTTGCGGTTTGGAAATAGAAAGTAGTCCGAGGGAGCTAAATCCAATAAGGTGCGTGATGAAGCAATTGAAACTTTAATTCATTAATTTCGACCAATAGTGGATGTGTAAACAGGAGCATTGTCTTGATAAAACAACACTTTCTTTTACGCTAAATGAAACATTTTGTGCATAGTTTTATTTCGTCAAACACTGCAACAAATTAGCATAATATTCATCATTGATTGTTTTTTCTTCCTGGAGCTAATCAATAAAAATAGTCCTATGCGCATCGCAAAAAACAGATGCCATTATATTGCCTGCATATGCAACCGCTTTTGCTTTTTTTGGCCATAATTCTCAAATTCCAGTCCACTGCTTTGACTATTCCTTTGTCTCATGAGTGACGTGCTAGACCCATGTCTCATCCATGGTTATAAATCGATGCAAAAACTCGGCTTTATTGCCAAACATTCTACTGAAACATATTCACGACGCTGTTTTTGCTCTATGGAAAGCAAGCGCTGCATCCATTTCGCGCACAGCTTTCGCATCTTTAAATCTCCGATTAATATACGATGTACAGCACTTTTTGAAATGCCTGTTATTTTAGCTAACCCACACACCTTCAGCCGACGATCATCCAATAATATTTTGCGGATTTTCTTAACCGTGTCTGGCGTGGACCCCTCAATTATATAAAATACGGTGCTTGTTTTGGCAGGCCGTACGGTCAGAAATGATTCAGTGCTTACGCCGATGATCTGCTTATCATGGTTGAGGGGCAAACCCGGGCTCAGATTGAGCATGGGGCCTCAGCTCTGATGAGTATGGTCGCGAGTTGAAGTGAGCGGGTGGGCGTGCAGGCAAGACTGTAACAATGTTGCTGAAGGGTAACCTTTCTGCCAGCAGACGGCCTATTGTCAGAATCGCTGACGGTAGTATATAGGTACGTTACGTGACGGAGGTTAGGTATTTAGGGGTGACTGTAGGTGAGAGGATGAACTTCATTCCTCATATTAGGGAATTAGAGAGGAGGATGACCTATGCCGTTGGCATGGTGAAGCGCATTCTACGGACGGATTTGGGGCTTTGTAGGCGTGCTGCTCGTATAGTCTACCGTGGCTTATTTGTTGCCTGTGCAACATATGGGTCGTCGGTGTGGTATGAGGCAGTCACGACCTCTTGGGGATATCGCTTGATACAGGCGTGCCAGCGGGTATTACTGCTTGCTTGCATGCCTGTGTGTAAAACGGTGTCCACAGATGCCCTGCAGGTTTTGGTTTGAACTGTCCCTCTTGACTTGGAGGTTCTGCGTCTAGCAGTAGACTTCCGGGTGAAGAGAGGATGCTCTGTCGCTGGTATAGACCTGGTGAGGGATGTACAGGCCATGGAAATCCAAGGAAATAATCAAAAAAATCAGTCTCAACCGTGCAAGGGGTCATAAAAGAGTTCGAATTTGTGAGCAAGCTCGATGTGTGGGTACCTCACTCTCTTACCGAGACCTCACACTGCCTTGCGGATTCGTCAGAAATTGTCAGAGCTTGGGTGGGAAGTTTTACTTTATCCATCGTACTCACCAGACCTCGTCCCAGTCTAAGCAAACACTTGAAGGATTTGAATTTCCATAACGACGAGGAATCGAATTGAACGTTTTTTTCAGGAAAACTACGCGAGTTTTATGAGAGGGAAATTAAAAAGCTCCCAGAGAGGTGGGAAGAAGTTATTAAAAAAAGGGGAAGATTATATAATTGTTATGCCAACACAGGGTACGTAAGCCAAAGGCGAGCACGCAAAAGCTGAGTGAATCAGGCGATCGCACCGTGCGTATGCCTTTTTAATAAGTCACATAATTTGTTGACAAAAAGTGCATCGAATTGCATTCATGAAAAACAATAATAAGGGAAACTAGAGATCATGTGAATAAAGTAATAATTTCTAAACTTTGTCGACAGAAATTGGAGATCATGAGAATGAAGCGACATAAATTAGAGACCATAAGAACGAAATAATAAATTTGTAAATCATATTACACCGATGGGAAACAAAGAAATATAAAAGTAAGCCGAGGTATTGTTAAGACTAAATTGATTTAATAAATCAGAACTTAACTCACACCCAAATAAAGCAGTCGTGTTTAACTTAAATAAATTGAGACTTGCAGTACGGACAAAGAAATAAGTGAACTCGTGAATTGGGGTTTGCACTACGAACAAGTGCAAGAATAAGTGGTTGGTTCTCAGTAGATAACATACAGGTATTGTGAAAGAACAAAGAGATAGATCGCCTTCCCTTAGTGATTGTTATTTTTTTGGCGGTTCCCGTGTTTTTAATTTAATGGATTAAAATAATTGTTTTCCTGTATATAAGTTTGTAAATAAATTTATTTTAAAAACACAAAGAACTTTCTGAACGACCCAATACAAATACCGAAGAATATGGCGCATTGGAAATTAAAACAAAAGTTTTATAAAGTTAATACTTTTAACCAAAATACTGTTTTTTCAAACTACTGGCACACGTCAAGTCGGCTAGTTTTGGGACCGCTCTCCTATTTTTATTATTTGTTACGGGAAAAAGTGTAACGTGTTAAAGAGCATATGTTATGTCTTAGATATTTTAAGATCGATTTTGTTCTAAGCCTAGGACGATTAAGCAAAGTCCATCTGCCGGGCTGTACGGCTGGTGGAAATAACAACTCCATTAAATTATTAACGAAAATTTACCAGCGATAATATTTCCTTAAATCATAATCAGTTACTGAAAACTTGCAAATTCGCCAGCTTCCCATACAGAATGACGGATATGACTTAAATCATATTTACATAAATGGTGTCCCAACAAGAACGCAAGATTTAAATTTGGCGCCATTCGAAGTGTCATTGTGTGACATTTGAACAATTGTTATTGTTTGCTAGTAGAAGGTACGTGGTTGGTAAAAATGGAGCGCTACACGAATGAACAACGCATTCTCATTGTGAAATTGTTTTACCAAAATGGTGAAAGTTTTGCGGCTACAGTTCGCAAATTGCGATCAATTTGGGGTCACAATAATGCTCCAAAAGAGTCAACTGTAAAGAAATTAATGGATAAATTTGCCAAAACTGGGTCTGTTAGTGATGTAAAGACAACAACGCGCCTTCAACCAGGTCGATCGACCGAAAATGTCACAGCTGTACGCTCAAACTCCATCCACATCAATTCGACACCGAGCTCAGCAAATTAGTGTCTCCAAATCCACTATGCAGCGAATTTTGACGAAAGATTTTCATCTGCATGCATACAAAGTTCAATTGACTCAGAAACTGAAGGCAGCTGGCCATGGACAGCGAAGGGAGTTCGTTAATTGGGTATTGGAGAGACAACATGAAAATGCTGATTTTGCCGATAAAATCATCTTCAGTGATGAGGCCCATTTCCATATTGATGGCTTTCTCAATAAGCAGAATTGTCGCATTTGGGATGAGGAAAATCCTCGAGCGATTAACGAGAAGCAAACGCATCCTCAACATGTCACTGTGTGGTGGGCATGTGTCAATGGTGTTCGGTATCGTGAAATGATAACCAGTTTTTTCGTGCCTAGAATTGAAGAAATGAATGTGGGGGCATGTGGTTTCAACAAGATGGCGCCACATGTCATACAGCCAGAGAAACTATTCAATTGCTGCATCAGTAATTTCCCGGTCGTGTTGTTTCGCGTTTTGGAGACCAGAATGGGCCGCCTAGATCGTGCGATTAAACACCATTAGGCTTTCTTCTTTGGGGGTTTTTTGAAGTCGATGGTTTACGCGAATAAGCCGACAACGACTCAAGTCTTAAAAGAGAAAATTGGACGCTGCATTAATGAAATATCGAAGCATTTATGCAAAACGGTCATTGTGAATTTCATTAAAAGATCGCGTGTGTACCAGCAAAGCCGCGGCGGCAAACTGCCCGATGTGTTGTTCCATATATAACCTCATTCTGTCTACTTTACGATATAATAAATTTTAACGATTTTTTTTAATACCTGTGTTTTATTTCAAATTTAAATCTTGTTGGGACACCCTTTATTTAACTTGGTTTATATAAAATGTCAAATCCTAATATTTTGGGCCGCTTCATATAACAAATACCAATCGTTCAGGTAACACCACTAAAGTGGTTTTAAACTCTAAAATACAGGGTTGCCCATATTCGACGGACCCATGTTTTTAAAAAAAAATCAAAGAAAAAAATAAAAATTTGGCGGTTGGCAATCTT